>WURS02251043.1:0-41559 GCA_011762765.2 Rhinocypha anisoptera | reverse complement strand
TCTCTCTCTCTCTCTCTCTCTCTCTCTCTCTCTCTCTCTCTCTCTCTCTCTCTCTCTCTCTCTCTCTCTCTCACCGCTCCAATGGTCAGTGATCGTTGTCGTGAACGCTAAAGTTAGTTGTTGTCTCTTCGGTTAGTGTCCAGTGTGACGACTTTCTTCTTCTTCGGCTCAATCTCGGTAATTTTTGGTCACTGTCACCGGTGTCGCGAGTGGTCTGTCGGGTCAGACGTGTGGTGTGCTGACCCACTAGTTCAATGACCCAGATTGTGACTCTCACTGTCCAGAGAGAGAGAGAGAGAGAGAGAGAGAGAGAGAGAGAGAGAGAGAGAGCCCACACACACACATGTGCCCACTGCCCAGTGGTCACATAACGCACTTGCTTTCACTTTTTTGTCTTCTTAATCACTCTCTCTCTCTCTCTCTCTCTTTCTCTCGGATGTTCTTTTCTCTCCCCCTCTTTCACCCACACTTACTCACTCACAAACCTGAATCTATCAAACTCTCCGATCTATGCCATCTGATATAGCAATGTGACACATCTCGATTGTCGATGTTGGTAGTGTGATTGAGAAGGGGGAGACATTTCGAGTTATTGGCGTCCTTTCCGATTGCACATTTTCATACACACACACACACATGTGTCAAGTGTCATGGCTATTTTTTTGTTTGAAGGAAATGCTTTGTGTTGAAACAAAAACAATTGAAAGGGAGAGAGGGAAATTGCTCATGAGCTTGAACGACAATAGAGAATGAACCACCTACAGAACCATCAAGGTTGCTTCACTTGACCAGTTTTGCGTTTCAAAAAAGAGAGAAATTCTTCTCGTTGAATCGAATCCTAACTCTTGTCTTGATAGAATTTTGTCGCAAACGTAATTGATCGATTGTCAATATATCAGCAATAAAAAACAATGGTCTACTTATATACAAAGCAAGTTGTGACGCCGAAGGGGAGAAACAGGAGTCACAGAATTACAAATGAGCCCATGCGCGTACTTTACAGTTAGAAAAACAATGTTTGGCGCTTCTTTCACTCCCACCTCTTTTTTTCTGCAAATCGATACTATTGAATCGTCCCTCACTTTCATTTACATCATTGTGTTATTCTTAACTATTTCTACAAGAGTTCTCTGTTTGAATATTGGATATATTTGATGAAACATTCTTATCTTTGACAGTTTTCTTAATTATTTTGAGAATTCGCATATCTTTAAATAAAAATTAAGATTTTATTCATCTCAGTTCTAGTGAGATAAGCATCAAAACAATAATAAAACTGTATCGAAAACAAGTAAGTGTCAAGTGTAGTTATTTCTGGAAACTTTCTTACTTTCAAGCTCTTCGTAGTTGCTAACTCTTTTATCATTTCTCTCTCTCTCTCTCTCTCTCTCTCTCTCTCTCTCACTTTATCTAACCTCTGAATCTTTTCTCTTCTTTTTCTGTTTTCACTCCACAGTAATCTCATGTGCGTGTGTGTTTGTTTTATGTTTGTATGAGTTTAAATCTCAATCGTTTCACCGTCATTAATTTCCTTAAAATAGAAAAGGTTTGAATCAGCAAGCAACAGGCGAAAGGTGATATCATCGGCGAACAGAAAAAAGGGTGAACGAGATTGATCTTTCTTTCATCTCACACACACACGCATATATATAACATATAACATTGATCATCAATTCCATGGGACATTTTACCTCGAGGCACAATTCATGGTGGAATCTGATCTATTTTGACAAACATACACATCATATACACTCTCTTTCGAGCAAACTTTCAGTCAGTAAGAGAGAGAGATATCGCCGCATGTGACACGGATATTTTGAGCCATTGCTGAGCTTGACTGTTTCTCGTTCGCTTCTTTCAATCTAGTTTTTCCTACGAAGACTAGTCTTAGCGAGCCACACAAAAAATGCTGAGACAAGTGGCCAGAGCTCTCTTTGATTTTCTTCTTCATTTCTTCTCGTTTCTCGTTGCTTTTATCTTCTTCCACCGATTGACTTGACTTTCGGAAGCCTGTGTCCTTTTGAACTCTGGTCTTTGTCCAGGTCGAGATAAGATAGAACACTAAAAGCAGTTTCGATTGAAAAATATCTCCACCTAGTCTCCACTGACCTCTAAAGTCTCCTAGAACCGAGGATTGTTTTTGGAGGGCAATGTTACTTTTGTATATGTGTGTGATGATATCGATCCTGACAAACGCAGATAGAAATGTGATTTGAATGGGAGAATAGAAAGAAAAAAATGTTGCTAATTGAGATGATGAGATGGTGAGGATGATAATGTGATATGATGTGATGCAAAACGGCAAGATGACAAACTTTGATTATCTCCATTTAAAACAGTGTCAAGTTTACGTGTTTCGCAGTGGGAAACGCCGCAGTGGTGGACAAACATTTTTATTTGTGGTTTGAACAACACACAATGGATTTTTACTCAGACTAACCTGTCATTATACCACAATTAACTAGTAGCACATAGTGCAATTAGAAGAATTAGTTAAACAAAAATAAGAAAGGAACAATTCAATCTAGTAGAATATATATAATAAAGATATATAATAAAGATGTTACGGGAAACTAGAGTTTTGATTGGGTCGTAAAATTGACTGTTTGATCACCGATTATCTCGCGTTCATAAAAAAGCTATTATAATGTGACCTCGGGTAGCTATCATCTTCCCCCAAACAACAATGCTTCATCCGTATTGAATCTTCCACTTTAAATTACATCAATGAAAATCGATTCAATGCAAAAGTTCAAAGTTGATCGGCTTTTAAAATTTGATATTATTACTAGTCGTATAATAAGGTAAATGTGTGCAAGAAAAAGTGAAACCGGAAACAATTCGGTTACTAGGTGGTTCAAGTGTACAACACTGACCGATTCAATGACTTTCACGTCTCGCTACTCGACAATGCCACCATTTCCAAGTAGACGTCTTTTGAGGCTTTCTTCTTGCTTTCTCCTTGTTGCATGCACGCTCACTCTCTACCAGCCGACTTATAAGTGTTGATGTCTTCTCCGAAACCGCAACCGTGTGTGCGGTATTTGACCGCTCCTTGCAACGCCAGTAGTGCCTCTCTTTCTCTCTCTCTCTCTCTCTCTCTCGCTCAGTGCTTCGCATTGGCTTGTCAGTTTGTAAGAGGGCATTTCGTAATTTCGTGCCGGTGCGCGGAGAGCCAACTGGCGCGACCACTCGGTGCGTGGCGAGGTATATAAAGCTCAACTTGGCGCGATCGAAAGCGATTTCACCTTGTTCTCGTCTCGACAGTTCGTATCTCGCTCGTGCTTAGTGCTCTGGTGTCTTCTCTCTCTCTCTGCATGTCTGGTCTCTAGTCTTCTTTCTTTCTCTCTCTCTCTCTCTCCCCTCCCCTCTGTGTTTTGCCCTAAAGATGCGTCTCTTAGTGGTGTTGACGATTGCGGTGTTGGGTGCCAATGCGGCTCAGCAGCAAACCACCGCTAAGCCGACCCTGCTCACTCTGGAGCAGCAACAAGATCTGCTGGAGCAACTGGCTCAGCTGCAAAGACAGACCCAGCAGTTGTTGGCGGCACAGCAATCACTGGCCGCGGTAGCCGCAGCCGCAACGGCCACTGGTCAGCCACCGGTGTCTGTGCCGCAGGCACCGGCGCCCACGAGTCATCGGCCTGTCCGCCAGCCGCAGTCGATGCCTCTGCAGTCAACGACACCGAAGCCGATCAAGGTGAATGCACCGGGTGATCAGTTGCCTCAGCCGGGACAGTCGATGATGCCTCAGGCGAATGGCGCCGTGCCACCTCTTCCACAGGGTCCACAGATCAACTGGGGCAAGTGTCCCGAGCTGGAGCCAAGTGAGCAGGAGAAGTTGGCCAAGGCGAGTGTGATCACCAAGTGTCTGGAAAGCACACCTCTACCGGGCAACATCACACGCGAGTCGGTGGAGCAGCATCGTGAACAGATCGCAGCATGTGCTCTTCGTGCCGAGGGTTGGTTCACCAATGCTGGTGGCTATGATTTTGCCAAGGCCGAAAAAGAGATCAAGAACAAGCGATTGGTCAAGGATCTTGAAGCTCAGGTGCTCAACTACCACAGTCAGTGCAAGGCAGAGTCTGAGGAGAAGTACCCAACTTCGCAAAACGCTTCGATTATAGCGCAAATTCAACTGTATCAGGCTTGTATGGACTACTTCATCTCAGACGTGTGTGGCATCGAAGTCAACGATACAGGTGACGCGAGTCAGTTCCAGTAAGGCAGGAAGACAAGCGAAACTGATCAACTGTTACTTTTTGGAGACTTGCTTTTCTCTTCTTGTTCATTTTCGATTTTATTTGCTCGCTCGCTAAACTTATCACAAAACGGGCTTCTCATTATTATTGATCACAATGCAAAGCTGACGCAATATCATTTCGAACACTAGATTATCTGTACATATATTCTTAATATATATAATCATATATAATATATATTTTATTATTAATAATAAACCATAATTTATGACACATGAAAAATATGGCAACTTGGTTAGAAGTTGAAACAGTGTGGCGTAGTCAAGTCAAGATGTAACTGAGACTCAAGTAAGCAATTATTTTTCTGACTTGCATTTTTGTTTCTATGGTTGTTACTTGGTTGAAATAGATTTGTAATCGATCCACAACCAGACACACACAAAATGTCCAAGTGACGCCGACATGGCGTGTTTATAAATAGCATGCCTAGACTAGGAAGTGGATTGATCTTTTCTACCAGACGATGATGATGAGACAAGGTAGTTGTGTGGAGCAAAGAGGGGCAAGGAAATAGAATTGATGACTTGACAGAGCCTCCCTTAATCCATTCTGACAGATTTCTCTCTCTTCTCTCTCTCTCTCTTCTCTCTCTTTCTCTCTCTCTCTCTCTCTCTCTCTCTCTCTCTCTCTCTCTCTCTCTCTCTCTCTCTCTCTCTCTCTCTCTCTCTCTTGACGTCGAAGAGGTGTCACTTACCGCATCAAGTTACGTGTTTTCTTGTGTTTAGAGCTAATCTAGCAAAACATGAGCATCGGATTAACGGTGTGTTTACCTGAAATGAGGATGTATAGAAAAGAAAGAGAGAGAGAGAGAGAGAGAGAAAGTCGACGAACGCACGGGTGAAATGACCAGGATCAACACACTTGTTTTCCGACCCATTCGAGATTTTCGTCATCGATTGTCAAGTCAAACCCACCCACCGAAAAGTACATCAATTTTTTTTCAAATTAATTGTTTTTGCCGCAATTCAACGATTGCAACAAGAGGTTAATTAGTCAACAAGATTAATGGAATTTTCTCAATTTTAGATTGCGGAAGAAGAAGAAGAAGAGGATTACACCATTATTTTGAGAATAACAGCGTTCTAGCACTTTTTCCCCTCAGAGGAATTTACCATTCATTCAAGCGATTGATTCATCATCAACTTAATCACGGGTGTGTATGTGTGATTAATCATTGATAAGCTAGAGTGTGTATTTGCTCTAAATTAAGCATGTTGTAATCCCTTAACTACTAATACTAAGACTAAGATGATGATTGCTCGGTATAATCCTCTTTCTTCACACACACACACACCCAGTACGATTACACACAAGCACAGTAGGATTAACACACCAAGTGCAATCGGGTTGTGTGAGTGTGTGTAGCAAGCAGGGGTGCCAATTAGCACTAGCAGCCACCCGAGACCAGGAGTGGGAAAGAAGATGGGACTAACCACAATTAAAAGTGACACACGGAACGAGAAGGTAAGAATGAAAGGAGAGAGAGAGAGTAAGAGGGAAAGTGTTTCATCTAGAGTCAAAACTTTTTCCTTGGGATTTCCGCTCTTGGGGACGCAAGAGAGCGCGCAATGCTATATTTAGATTAAAGATCATATAAGAAAATGATTACTTTGAAGAGTGGTGAAAGTGGTTATTAAACAATAATTGTGTAAAGCAATGAGACTCAAAGAGTGACAACAATAACAACAACAACAAGAAGAGAAGAAAAAGTGATAAGTCACTCGATTAGTATCAAGAGACTTATCACTAGACTAATGAAACTCTGGTTAGTGTGAATAGTATATATTTATACTCACTTTTTAAACGACGTTTTAATAATAAGTAATAAAACTTAAAATTTAACAAACTAATCAAACTAGTGTGAAATGTGATGAGATAACGCGTCCAAGGTAACCATTGACAAACTGTGCATAAGTAAATCTCATCATGATTGATCTATAACTTTTCCCCCCATAACACAATATCGCACAGTCACAACGCACAACGAGACGACTATATTTAGTGTTGCAAACAAATCGAAATCCACTCAGATCGATTCAAAGCTGGCAAAACAATCGACTAATGATAGACTAATCGTTTTTCGATCAAGTGCAAGGATTTGTGTGCGTTTGTGTTCAATCAATAACTAGAAAAATGACACTTTCTATGATTGAAAAATCATAAAAGATAAAGTTGAACATTATCGAAGATGAGTTTAATAGCACACAATTTTGATGGAATCAAAAGAAGTCAATGACCAGACACAAGTGGGTGACAAATATAATCATATGATTATTGATCATCTACTTTCTCTCACTCACTCACTCACTTTCAGGTTTTCTTTCTTCCTCTCTATCAAACTAATTAACTAACTATTTTCTATTATGAAAATAAAAACCTATTTGCTCTTTATTTCTCTCTCTCTCTCTCTCTCTCTCTCTCTCTCTCTCTCTCGCGACCTTCAAAGCGGTGTTAGAGAAACAAACAAAACTGACAGTACCAGACGATGGAAAATGATGGAAAGTTGGTGCAGGCAAAGGTGCTGCGTCACCATAAGCTGACTCACCCATCTACAACCCAGACCAGTGTCATCACTTCATCTATCATCAATGCCACTGCTATCATCATAATCTTTAATTTATATTTATATAGTTTATATAGTTCACTAGGGCTAACCTTGCTCAACCTTGCTGACGCACTGACACACACAAACACATTTCTGATTTCACCCACATAGTTTTGTTGTTGAGAATGTGAGATGAAAATGTCTTAATGCCTTTAAAAAGAATTTAAACTAAATTTGGCTCACTTTATCTTATCATATCGTGTGTAGTTAATAATAAATTGAATTGTGAATTCCTTATTAGGCAATGATTTTGACTGTTAGACTCTGGAAATCTCAGTACCTTGTTAGTTGTGATGTGTGAGTTTGTGTACTTGTAAATGGAAATTTGTCCTAACAAGTGCTTATAATCTTACTAAGTCATCTTAGAGGGCAAATTTGGTTTGATTGTACTTGCAACACAGGTAAAGTATCACCAGTTGTTCCGGTAACCGTATTTGACAACGTATATAATAATTTTATTATTATTTAGCATAGTTTTAATAGAGGAGAGAGAAAGAAAGGTTTATCAACGTTGGCAATCTCCCAAGGTCTCATTTAAAACAATTCGGTGCAATAAAATCTCTACCTGGATACTACCCGTGTTAACACAGCTAACAGTGATTTAGATACAATTGTCAGCTGATTAGGCTGATCAAACTCTATTTTAGATATCTACATTCGAAACTATGGTGAAGATTTAAGACTTTTGACACCGACAAGCACAAACAATATTTTCTCAAACATTTCGAGTGCAATTTAAAACACTAGATCATGTGTCTTTGTGGTAAAGTGCTTAAGATACTAAATAGTATACTGAGCACTAAGTCAAATAAAATAAACTAAGCTCTATTAAGAAATAAATATTAACTTGTGACATTTAGAAGAGGATTGGCAATTAATTTGCAATTTCGGATTATTGTGTTGTATTTGTATGACCGATTTCACAATAATCCGACTCAATATTGCAGAATGAGCCATGACTCAGGTCGATTGGTATGTGTGCTTAGCATACCGTCTGGATGATGGCGATGATGATGACAGAGTCATGTTTGCTCTGGACTCTGCATGTCCGCCCAAGCCGTCACTCACTCGTCATCCGATTCTTTCTTTCTCTCTCGTGATACCTCACTACTTCTTTCAAACCGAGTAAACAAGCTCAACTCTAACTACACTTTGCTACCACCCAACGCGCAACTTTCTCTACATCAAACTAAGCCGGTACACGCCCTACCTCCAATTCCGTGACTATAACACCGGAGAACACCCGGTGGTTGGCGTGGGGTTTTACCACACTCAACCAGATAAGTTTCTACTTTTAATCCAACAAAACTGATAATGATGCAATTGACAGATCGCCAAGAGACAATTAACAGTCTTGTGATTGATCCCGATTGATCCTAATCGAGAGCATTTCCTTATGTTTTGTTATCGTTCATGTGGTCATTTTGTTAGAGCTCACCTGAGAGAGCATCACTGATAGTGATGTTGTTGGTGTGACGAGTCACTCGAGGGTGGGCTGTATTGCAGCAAATGCAACCTGAGCTACCATAAACCGAGCGTGATGGTGGGCCAGAGCTGGGTTGTGTGTGTTTCTATGAGTGGCACTCGCGCCACTGACTCTAATAGATGTACCTAGTGTGGTGTGGGTGAGATGATTGTGCGCACAGGGCAGCAAAGCAAGCTCGCCTGATCCCCTACTGGCCACCAACCTAACGGGCCAGTCTTAAGACGGCCTCGAAGCAAGGCACACACCACTACCACTCACCATGCCGTCGCGCTTCATGTCGATCAAGTTCCTGTACCAGAACCCAATCGGGCGGACATTGACCAAAGAGCACCTCAACTCAGATGACAAGTTGGTCCGACGCGCCAAAGATGACCCTGCATTGGCGCCAAACCCACAGCTCGCCGAGTACGTCTACTCGATTCCGAACGCAATCCGCTTCAAAGGTCTTCTTCTGCAAGGCTACCTAGTCTACGCAAAGGTTCTTCGACAGCTTGACCAGTTCGAGATACGCAACGACGACATATGGCTTGTGACATATCCCAAATCGGGCACTACGTGGATGGAGGAGATTCTCTCACTCATTTTCACCGATGGTCCGCTCGACCGAACCTCGAAGAAACTGTTGGCGAAGCGTGTGCCTCACCTCGAAGTAGGAAAACCACTCGGACATCTCAAGTGGCTCAAATCGATCCGCGCACCAAGACTGTTGGCCACTCATCTTAATCGCGACTGCGTTCCAAGTCAGCTTCGACAAGCCAAAGCCAAGGTTAGTGACTCTGGCCACTATCTAGATAACACATTCGGGTTTATTTCAATATTAGTTATATAGTACATAATGCAATGTACTTTTAAAAATTAATTTATCCGAAAGTCACTCGAGCAACTAGAGCCATTCATTTCATTAATAAAAAAAGATTAGAATTACTACTCGGACAAAGGGTGTCATTACACACCGAAACAAAGACCATTCCAATTGGATCGCGAACATACCAACACACGAACAGTTTATTGATTCACCTGAATGGTGTTGGCATTGTTGCAATACCTAGTTCATTTACCGGTATTACCGGGTGGATATGCTAGCGTAAGCTTACACAAGTCTTATCTTGATTACAATCAACGTTGCAGTTCACCTGATATTTGTAAAGAAAAGTGTTTGTTGTTGTTGTGGGTCATTCCTAATTTCTCCCTAGAGAGTCATGTGATAAAGTGTGAACAACGTTGGTCAGTTTGTCACAAGTACCAGCTGTCTCTGGATAGTCCGGTGCCGAGCTCACCCGGTGCGCTCAACCAATTTTCTCGGGCGTATCCCGCGTCAAATCGATCACCGCGATCGATTACCCCACCAAATCGATTTTCTCCTTATTTCCACCCTTGTTAAAGTACACTAAAGTAAAGAATGAAAGAGGTTGAAAATGAAAATAATAAAAAAATTGTCGAATATAGCGATAACATTGGTTTCTTCATCGTTGTTATAACCTCACAGATTATCTACGTGGTGCGTAATCCGAAAGACAACGCAGTGTCGTACTACCACCACCACCGGATGAGCACCTTTCTGGGCAACTACTCGGGCACGTGGAGCAACTTTCTCGAGTTGTTCCGCAAGGGCTACCTCGTCTATGGTGACTGGTTCGAGCACGTTGCCGGCTACTGGCAACTGGCACAACAACACCCCGAACAAGTTCTCTTTGTCTCGTACGAAGAGTTGAAGGTGGTAAGTGATTATAACACAAAGTATTCCATTTGAGACTTTTTTCTGTCATAACTCGGTTTTTGTAAAAATATGATAAAATGATGTTTATAGGTGAGATATATTGATAAAAAAGTTTCAGGGATTTAAATTTTATCAAAAAATGGTGATTATCAGTTTAACACCTTTTTATCAATTATAGCGACTTCTAGAAGCTACACATATAATCTTATTCGAAAGGTAGACTTAATGGCTACTCATTATTCAAATTTGAACTGGAAATCTGATAAGAATCAAAATCAAGGATCAAAATTTTGAAATCAAAAGTTTACAATCATAAAATATCATTAAAATTAAATAAAACCATAATGATTTTGTATTTGTCTTGTAGTTAAAGTATTGAAGTTTGTGTTTCATGTATTAGATTTTTTAGAACAGTTACCAGAACATCGCAAAGTGACGCATTAAATTCGCATATCATCTATAGACATCATTCTATCTTATTTTCACAAAAACTGAGTTAGAACCAGAGTTGCGAATAAAACATTAATGAGCAATTCACAAAGAATGTGACTAATGTATTTTACTCATAGACTTGACTGCTGGCTTCGGTTTACTCTTTGCCTAGCCACGTTTTTAGCAGGGCGAGAGACAGCTTAGCTGTAAAAGCCTTGCTATTAATCTCATGTTTCTGTCCGTCCGTCTGCCCGTCTTCACAAAAAATCTAGTATACTTCCCGTGCACCAAAAAAGCTGAAACTTTACAAAAAAAATCTTTTTGGGAAAAGAATAATTGGATGAGACTTTGGGATCCCGAGAATCGGGTCATTGAAACTCAGGCTAGTCTGACAACATACGCCGCACTTCTCTCGCCCTGCTCATAGGCGAGAGCTCAGCTCTCCCTTCTTATTTAATTTGGGGCTTCTAAATTGACATTTAATCGCCAAAAACATTAAATATAATAATGTTAATATAATAAAGCTGATAAACTTATTGCCTAAATAAATGATTTATATTTTTTAACGTGTATTTTAAGCTAAATTTAGAAAATTTGTCGCTTACTGATCACTGATCAGTGATCAGGAGCAGTATTAATTAGTTCCTTTCAAATTCTAGTGCCAAATTTAGGTATTTGGGTTATTTTATGTTTATTTGGCCACATATCATTTTAATCAATGTTTAATTAATTTTAAACCGATTGGTATCATCATTTTTTACTATATATTCGTCAAGTGCACATTTCAATCAGTCAGTTCAAATATAGAGAGTTTCGGATATCAGGAATTCGGATAAGGGGGAGAGAGGAAAAACTGTACTTGGAAAACATGATCCCATTTCCCTAAAAGCGTCTTATGTCTTCACCGCCCAGTGATCACTTCAAAAAGAGCTGTGTCTTTTTATGTAATAATGTCATGACTTAACGTTCATGGTCATGATGCGACCTTTTCACAATGATGCTCAACCATGAGTAATAAGTCTCGTGATGTCGTTTATCTTTATCTCAGGGGCATTTGGATGCCTCAGGTGATGTACTTTTTTTTTGTTGCGAGAATACTAAAAGTCAACTCAAGAATGAGACTAGCTGGAAAGTACCGAGCACTAAACAATGCGATTTGTCCTTCCGTTTTCCCTCTTAGGATACAAATGAGAAATCATTTCGCAATATGCTCCCAAGTCTACGATGCTGTAACGCTCGAGTGTCATGTCACTAGAGGGAAACGAGTACATGTGAGGGGAGAATGGAAGCAGTGGCAATAAAGGTCTCTTATCGAGATCTCATCCAACTTGCCTCGCGTCCTCACTATCGATCATCGCTCGACGCGCAACTCTCTTGCAGACAGCTCGACGACGAGCAAAGATTTGCCACTGGCCATGTCGCTCACGGACAGAGAATTACTACACGTGTACTACACATTCACTACAAATGTGACCAAAAATAATTAAGTTGGACAAAAGTGAGCACGCTGTGTACTTCTGCCATCACCTCGACTCCACTCGAGGCGCGCCAACTGGTGCTATCCAGTGGGAGAGGGTTGGACGGTGAACGCCAACACTACTCATATGACCAACATCGAGTGAAAGCCACTCCACCTCAACCAGGAAGCACGCAACTCTCACTATCACTATCATATCACTCTTGTTCTCGAGATGATTCGCATAAGTCACATGGATCCTAGGTCTTTGTTGGACCGAATCGAGAAGTGATCAGGTCTACATGTAGCTCACTCGGTGATCCTTTCATCGAGATTGCATGCAACGAGTCGAGATGGCAGGCGAGCTCGTTTGTGTTGGGATAGTGCTTCCATCGCTCCTACCCTAACGCATGCGTTTCTCTCTCCCCCACTCTCATAAAGTGCTCACTCTCTGGGCATCGTAATCAAGTGAGAAGAGATGTGAACTGCCTACACTCAAAGTGGTAGCAACAAAAAAAACTACAGTGTAGCAATATGAGCACATGCATTGATAGCATTTTACCTCCTTTTTCAACAGTGAAAATAAGTTTTTTCAATAAACAGCAGTAGACCATAATCAACCTCTCTTTCCCAAAACTTGTTAACGATATATTTATTTATATTCCCTCTTTGAACAAATTCAAAACACTTTAGAATTTAAAGTTTAAAGTTTTTGATTGCACTGAATTCTAGTAAATTTGAATCTACTTTTGAATAATGAAGCTTTCCTTATGGTTATTTTTTTAATTACAAATTAGAGATTGTTAAAGAATTTTTTCTACCAAAATTTACCAGAATCAGGTTAGGAGAAAGTCTTGAAGGCACTGTAGGTAAGCCACGCCCCTTTGGTGGTGATGGCGAAGTGTGTGGAGTGAGGAGTGTGTGGCAGGGCATGGCACGCGCAGCTGGCTTTGTTGTCGTCGTGGGTCGCTTTGTTTGGCGTCGCACTTCAGTCGAGCTGCTGCTGCTCAACTGTAGGTAGCAGCTCTGCGTCGCTCGACGCTCCTCTCACCATTCTCGCCACAACCAATCTCTCTCTCTCTCTCTCTCTCTTTCTCACAGACAAACACTTTATCACTCTTTCTCAACCCCCTCCCTTTCTTCTGGTGTCTCAACAACACGATTTTTACCTGAGATCAACCGATTGAGCCCCTCAAGTCCACTGCATTCTTGTGATAGGACTCTGTCTCTCCCCAGAACCGCTGTTGTGATACCTGCCAAGCCAGGGCGATTCTTGTATTATTGCTGCAAATTCTACTCGTGCGTCATCTCCTCTTGTGATCTCATCTTGTCCATGTTCTCATCATATATAAATATATTAAAAATTAAATAATTTCATCAAGCCAAATGATATTATTATATTCTCTTTTCTATTGATTCTTAAATTGAAGGCAATCTCCTGAAACTATTATTTAATGTTACCATTTTTCTAAAAACGTTATATATCAAATTTTAATATCGAAACGCAAGTTTGCAGCAATCGATTGATCTCACCAGTCTTTAGGATCGTCACTCTTGAGCCATCACCTGGCGACTTTGCATTACTCACTATACTATCTCAAATACGTGCCTCAGCTTATAGAAACGTGAGAAAAACGTTTCTTCCCTTATATATTATTATTATTCTATATTATATATTTACTGCACTTATTTGGATTTTTTTGACAAAGAAAATTTGCTTTAAAAGTAACAATTCTAAGTCATTTGTTGCAGTCATAATTATTTGTTTCAAAAAAATTGTTTACTGTGCTTTTATTATTTTGAAGCAACATTTCCCTGTTATCTTTGGATGTCGCAGCTTCACTCTTACATCAGAACATGATATCAAAATGATGCAACATCTCATGGAGCATTTCTTCTTCACTTAGTTTAATAGCATTAGAGAAGAAGCCTCAACTATTGCAATCGGATCATGCTATTTGCATTTTTTTGCACCAATTTGCTTTACAATCTATTTTCGTTTTGATTTTTGATAATTTTTTGCTCTATCCGGCGCTGAGAAGAAAACATATTGTCAACACACGCGCAGGCAGTTGTTGGTATGAAAGTCCACAGTGCTTGTCGATTCGACTTATTTGTTGCTGTGCTATCGCGAACTAGAAGAGTGGTATAGCACATGTCGAGCTATCCAGTGGAAGGCCCCAAGACATTGCCAGACACCACGTCGCCTCACTAGATTCTACCTACCTAGAGGCACAATGTGAAGCATCAGTCAAGAGCTGTGCACGGCAACAACTCGATCTGCACAACATCAACTTCCACTTGCCTGCCAATCAAATTACAATTCTCGTAGTCAAGCACGATGGAAACAATCGGCCATTACGAATACAACACCCGCGATATGCTAGGCCATGGCGCCTTTGCCATGGTCTACAAAGGGCGCTATAAAAATGTATGTACATTTAATGCCATTACATTTGTCTAGTTGTATTTACACTTTGAAATTTTTCATCTATATACCCATTTGCTCGTAATTTTTTTAAATATATTTTTCCTCTTTATTTTATATATTAATTTATTCACACTAGCTACATTTTATTTTTCTTATTAATGATTTATAGGAGCAAACTTATGTTTAGTCACATTTGAGATTGAAGTCTTTTGTATTAGCGTCCACTATGGTTTTGGTTTTGTAATAGCACTCGGTGCTATATAGCTTGTGAGAGGAGTGTTGGCGCGCGCTTCATTCGTGGTTCGCCTGCCTCGGTCCCTGCCAGTGCTTCTCGCTGGTCGACCTTAGCTCGATTCTCGACCCAGCTACCACCACTCTCACTATTCACTCTCACCACCCCTGCTGTCAATGACTAAGCTTTTCTTCTTCCGTGCGTGCACCGTCTGTACGTGTACTCACCTCCGCTAACTGCCAATGGCGCTTGGCAGAATTTACCCATGTCGTATCACTGCATGTGTTGACGATCGGATGATGCCATTGGTTTATCCAGTGCATTCACACCTGCTTGCGCCGACCCAGGCTGTCCGATATACCGATATAGAAAAGCCAATAATCATTTTTGATAGCCATATTCAGTACTTCACTTATCTTTGCCAAAGTGCCAAGTTGGTTGCTAAGCACTGCATGGCACCAGTCCGGTGCGTCACAACTCTCTCTCTCTCTCTCTCTCTCTCTCTCTGGGCTGCACACATCTAGTCCTAGCACGCGCAATGGTGAGGGACAAATCGTGACTCAGAAAGTTTAGCACACGCAGATACCACGTGCGCCACCCATCGAACTCTCCTCCCGCCGCAGAGGGCACCGAGCAAGATCTGCACATGCGTTTGTTTACAAACAAAAGCCTTTGTTCGTGACTCATGCGCAATGCAAAACCTGTTGTGGCGCGTCGCGCGGTTGGCTTCGGGCTCGACTGGGAGAGGACTGGGAGAGGAGCAGCAACAGCACAAGACTAGTTTTCTTCGTGTAATAGCTCCTGCAAGCTATTTCGGATAGTTTTAGCTTCCACTTGAACCGCTATAACATATATGCTGAGGCGGACTGGTTGGTGTAGTTCCAATCATGGTGATGATTCGCCATTGGCATCAATTACATCTATTGACCCACAAGCAAGGCTTGCGGGGTTTATTCTTTAAAAGACAGCCTCGTTTTGGCTTTTTGTGCGATGGTTGAGCTATTGAGCTCTCTCTCTCTCTCTCTCCCTCTTGTGGTGATAATCATGCTTGGTTGCATCCGACAATAGTGCTGAGTGGCGCTACTACCATCGCTTAACACGTGACAAGAGTAGTATGTAGGCACACGCGGTAGCCAACATTCTACATCCCTGGTGCGACAACTCTATTCCAACAAGAGTGTCAAGTTTTAAGCTCAATGTGCGCACGCGATTCAGATGGATACAGACGATGGGCACGCTGCTAGCTGCCGGTGGCAGCATTTCACCTTGAAACCAATAACCACAGCACTTGATGTAGTGCCTCACAGTTTGAATAGTTGCCTCTTATTACCTCGTTTCTAAGCACGTATTGGCCGCTCTTACTACTTGTACCCTTCCCATACCATTTGAGTCACTACAGCCTGATTAGGCAAAAAGTGTAAGCATTGAGCAATGGCACACTCCATAAACAGCTCTCGTGTTTGTATTAACATTTTTGCTCATTGTTGGAGGTTACGCAATCAGTTGTTTTGTCGACTGTGGATGGAAAACGCAGTCGCTGTGCTACTCCTCAATAGGTCAATGCATGCACTGCTTCTAACCTAGTTGTGTTCTATGGATGCAATGGGTTTCAATTAGTCGCTTCAGAAGCTCTTATCCTGTATCCAAGTCATCCACGCATTCTAGAAAAGCTCAAACTGGTTCTTATAGCGCTGATTCAAGTGGAGTAGGGATCACCGCTCAGTATTATTTGGCCTCACTTTTCAGTTCCTGACTGCGTTTCTTCGAGAATTCTACAGTTACCATTCAAATTGGGTCTCATTTTAACTCGGCAGTATTTTTTTTAAATATTTTGCAGATATTTTCTCTTTATTCTATTATCAAATTCTAATGAATTTATGACTTATTTTGAATTATTTAGGCGAAAAAATAATTTAAAGCCAAATTTACTTAATCTCTTTTGATAAAGGCGACTAGAATTAATTTATAAAAACTAAGAATTTTTTGTTTCAACGGTAGTTAGTTATTTGGCTTCAGAATAAATCATACTAAGGTCGTGCACGACGCAACACTCAAGAAGCTTTGAACTGAAATGGGTACGAAGCCAAATGCTGACTATTTCTAGTTTCTAATTTATTTTGCTCATCATTGTGATGATATTTGGAGGGCCTCTTTACACCACTTCCTGCTTTCTTGGCTGGTTGACGGTCGGGAGGTGCTTGGTGGCGGTAGTGTCGAGTCATTGTGGGCAACGCTCTGTGCGCAACTGATTGCGCCAATGGTTGTGTCGTCTGGATGCCATCACCCAGATGTCATGTGCCCGCAGTGCTCACTTGCTCGGCACAACGCGTGCAGCATGTGACACCGAACCCGTGAAAGTGAGCCGGTGACATGCTATCACTTGGTACTAGATGAGATAATACTATAGTACTCTACACCATCTGCTCGACTTAGAACTTAATTTTTGTGAAATATCTGGTTGCTATAAGCTTTCATTGATTTATCTTGAAATCTTATCTTACTCGATGATGCAAACCGAATCGAAACCAGGCTGTAGCCTACTTGCAATCTTTTATTCGATATTAAGATAGCTCAGATTGCTAAATATGTGTTCGAATGATTAAACAAACACTTAACATTTCTGTATACAGCAGTGATGTGATGGTTAACCTAAAAATAGAGATGTGTTTAGTTACATGGCATTTTGTACATCAGGTACAATCTCAGTGTGCGAGAGCCTCACTACAATTTGAAGAATGATCTTTGATAAGTGAGAGTGGCATGGTTTTACGATAACTTATGCTCTGGTGGATGCACTAAAGGTCACCCTCTCGAGGTGTAACAGAATTAAAAAACCTTTATCTATCTATATATCTTAATTATTTGGAATAAATTATTATTAAATTTTATTTTTTATTAAATGTTTATTAGGAACCTGAGAGAGAAGTTGCTATTAAGAGGATTACTAAGAAGAATCTGGCTCGGTCGCAGAATCTTCTAAAAAAGGAAATAAAAATTCTGCAAGAGCTTACCGAGCTTCATCATGAGAATGTGGTCTCACTGTTGGATTGCAAGGAAACAACTCAGTACGTCTATTTGGTGATGGAATACTGCAACGGAGGCGATCTTGCCGATTATCTCAACACGAGTAAGCATTTCAACATTACCATTTCCTCTAATCTTGTCTTTGCTTTCTTGTTCTGTAGTTAGTAGAACGTTGTCTGAAGATACGATTCGGATTTTCCTACGGCAAATTGGTATGTCACTTGTGAGAAACATGCATGCATGACCTGCACCCAGTTCTAGTTGTCACAGCGATAATCACACTGGGCTATATACTGGATAAACTAGTGTCACTTCTGTCTCCCAATGCTGGGATGATATGACGAAATTGGTAGGGCTGATAGACTCGCGCGCATTTCTTCCTGACTACCACAGCAAAACCCTCTTTATCAGTAGGGAATTCGACCCAAGTTCCCGCTTGCCAATGTTCATTCCAGTAGCCAAATCTTCTATTGGCCAAGAGTGAAGGCTATTGCAATGATGGTGTTGATGCGATGCTCAGGCATCATCCAATGGCTAACTTGAATGCACTGGCTATTTGCGTAACCATCCACAAGGACATTGCCGTCGTATTTTGCAATCATGCGTTGCTTTACCCTGTAGGCTTATTGAACGCATTCGGGGTTGATGTATGCCATATCAACTCATGAGTGTTATTGTTAGAATAGTTGGTGAATCGGTGCATGGAATTGTCTATGTTTGATCACGCTATTTCTAATCAAGCCACGCTAATGCAATACTCGAGAGCTATTCGGCTACGGAGAAACTCCTACGGTGGAGGTACTGGTGTGGGTCAATCATTTAATTGTCGGCTTTCGTGCTGACCCGGAATGTCTAGTGTAGAGTCATGGTCATAGCTATTCACTTTGTTCATTGCCCTTACCTACATCTACATCTTTGGAGCGTGGCTTTATGATCCTTTACCTTTCTATTCAACTCAGTTTGGATGATATAAAGTCAGTTTTCAGATTCAATTTATGCTGATACCAGCAATACTAGGTTCACTTGTTGATTGAAGGTTTCTGTTTCAAATGAGGTCACTCAACTATCATTGCTGTCCTTCTACATTTTTATGACAAGCTCGATTTGATCAATTGCGAACTGTTTGATTCCATCTTATTGATATTTTGCTTCAATGTTGCCTAATTACTCTTGTGATTAATTATTTTATTTTTCCAGCCGCCGCGATGAAGGCTTTGAACGCAAAGGGCATTGTGCATCGAGATCTCAAACCGCAGGTAATAAATGCATGACTAATGTTGCCTTTGGTTGAATTTTACATTGTTAATTCGTGCTTGTTTGAAAATACAAGCAAAAAAATACAGATTTAGACTACTTTGACGTAACAGCTGACAACATTGTTTCACCTAATTATAATGACGTTTGTTCTCTTCTCTACAGAATATTCTACTGTGTTATCAATCTCAAAAGGATGGTGGGCCTCCGCCTCCTTCTCAGATTCGTCTGAAAATAGCCGATTTCGGCTTTGCGCGTTTTCTTAAGGATGGTGTGATGGCAGCGACACTGTGTGGCTCGCCCATGTACATGGCTCCTGAAGGTGAGTGTCCAGTTCGATCATTGTCCGCCATGACCAGCACCGAACCTGTTGGGCTGTTGCTAGTCATTTGCCATCGTCCAAGTTGCCTCTTTGCGCTTCTTTTACTACTTCTACATTAAATCATTGCCAACAATGAGCAAGTCAAGTAACAAGCATCACTTGTCGATAATCTCTTTGCACAATACCCTCACTTGGTTTCATCACACTATAACGCGGTGCGCATCCCAATCTGTCTAGCGAACTCGGGGTAATGCTCACATGCACACTTGTCTATTGCACTCCTCGCATCTCCACTATCGTTCATATTTTACAAGAACGCGCGCCTCTTTCTCTTGGCAAATGTCATCTCTGCTTGCATAAATAGCACTAGTAGTAGTGCGAAATGACAGTTGACATTGAGGTCTTTGCATTGTTACCAATTGTCAGTGGGTGTAGTGACGCAAGTCTGCGCTTGATCTACTGCCAGATTAGCGTGAGAGGTCGGTGTGTCCGTGTTTTACGTTTATTTGTTTTTTATATTAAGCTTGTCTTATGCCATTAGCACTAACTGTTGATTTATTTTCAACAGTGATAATGTCACTGCAATATGACGCTAAAGCCGATTTGTGGTCGATCGCTACCATCATTTATCAGTGCTTGACCGGCAGTGCCCCATTCAAAGCCAACACGCCACAAGAGTTGAAGCACTACTACGAGCAAACCCCAAATCTGGCGCCAATGTAAGCAAATATGTCTCGTCATTCTGTTTATGCATGCTATCTCTTTGAACCATGTCTTTTGATTACTCACTTCTTTCTAGCTTTTAAATCATGCAAATCTAATCAATGCTTGATATTTTCTTTAACTAGAATAGTATATATATAGATATTTTAGATATATAATGTGTTTGACTTAAATCAGCAAACTTGACTTGTATCTAATGACTGATGTTTTTGATATGAATGTTTAGGATTCCGAAAGGCACTTCAGAGCAACTAAAAGATCTTTTGACACGTCTTCTCCGGCGCAATGCTAAAGACCGTATGGATTTTGACGAGTTCTTCAATCATCCTTATCTGAGAACAGAAATATACGATAAGGTTAGCACTCGTGGCTCATCTCGAATTTCTGTTGCGTCAGTGGCTAATGAAAATTTGCCGAAGCCTCAGGAGCACACGAGAGTGGTTAAGCTCAAAGAAGAAATTGTCAAACCCTCATCTTCAGTAACTTCGCGCCAGAAATTAGATTTGCAAAATCAGGGCCAGCCTAACTCGCCTAAAGCTGGTGAAGTGTTTTCGCGCACACCTCCCTCGCCGGTTGCAGCTCATGCGAACGGTTCTAGCGATAGCTCTAGTGATCAATTTGACGATTTTGTCATGGTTCCCGAGGAGTCGACATTGGCCACTCCGAGCGCTCCTAGTGTCTCCTCTAGTCTTCCGCAACGGATTCGAACTTTGGTCAGCTATGCATTGCCTGACCCATTACCGGTGCCCACTCAGAGGGCTGCTTTTGAACAGATTCAGCGCAGTAGTGGCTCTAACTCTAGTAGCATTGGTGTGATCCAAGAGAGCGACTCCGAGACTGCCTGTGGCAACAACTCAATCACTTCAGCAATGATGACTAGTCCACCAGCTACTCCACCTCGGGTTGCAAGATTTCGCAGAACAAGCCAACAGCAAGCTGTTTCGCCACCAAACTCGCTAAACTTGAAGAGACAAGACTCTTGTAGCTCGATAGGCAGCACTGAGAGCGGGTGTTCGCGCGGTTCGCGTCACAGGCTTGTTACTGACGTCAGTCAGATGTCACCACCGGTCAACTTTGTGCTTGGCTCTAGCCCCATTCTCACTCCCCCTGGAGCGGTGGTCACTTCTTCACACACCAATAGCTTTGCAATGAGTCGTTCTCGCAGGCCCAGTATCCCAATGTCTCAACCATCGCCTTCCTACATCAACTAGTAAGTTTAAATTGCTTTTCTTAGCTAATATAGATTTTCCTAATGTTGTATTTGTTTACTCAGTGGTCAGCCTTCCACTTACCCTAACATGCCTATGTACCATGGAACAGATTGCTACAGACAATCTCCATTTCCATCGTTCTCAAATCAACTTTTACGTCACAGCAAGACCGAACCATCAATCAGTTCACATTTAGCGCCAATTGCTCCTCCGGAAAGTGCCTTAAAGGCAATTTCAAGCAAGCATTATGGCTCAACTCGTACTCTCAACCAGAACTACTATGGCGATATGGGAACCTATCACTCACCACATCACCACCACTATTGTGGCCATCAAATTGCCAATCCTGGGCATTACCTGCGCATGCCTGGTACTTCTGCTGCTATGAATGATGTCAACAACAAGCTGGTTCATCGACATCACTATCCCAATCAAATGGTCCATCCATACTACATGCAACCCTCACTTTGTTCTTGCTGTCCTAGCAGTAGTCAGTTGATGTCGCCACCATCAAGCACGCGGATGTTTCAACCTCATCAGCAAGTTACATTTGAAGCTCCTGAACTTTCGGAAGAAACCATCTTAGACAAGTCGCACAATGAGACATTGGCCAAGCTCAACTTTGTTCTTGCCTTGGTAGACTCAGTGTTCGAACTTATTAACGATATTGGCAATCCGATTGCTGTCTTCACTGAATCGGTTTCTAATGAGGTATGACTTGTTATTGCATTGTTTTGATGTAAGAACTCTTTTAATTACGTTGTCTTACTTATAGCAAGCACCAAGTGAAGAACAGAAAAACAAGGAAAAATTTGTTTTGTACTTTCGATGCCTGCAACTGCTTTCCTCAGCACTCAAGCTTTCGCAAAAGGAAATTGCTAGCGGTCGACTGTGGACATCAAACACTGTGCGCAATGGTAAGTGGTGACTTGTGCTTCACTTCTCAATTCATTACATTTCAATACTTTACAGTGCTCAAGACAATGAAGGACAAATATCACAAATGTTTGGACATTTGCAAAGATCTTAAACAGGACTCGACAGTCAAGTCGTTGGATAATATTTCAGCTGATAAACTTTTGTATGAATATGCGATGAAGATGTGTCGTTCAGGTGCTATCGAGGAACTTTTGGGCGTGCGAGAGGAAGTAAGATGACATTCTTGTTCACTTTGCAACTTTTATTTTATTCAATGCTTGTTTTATACAGAGTTTTAAGCGCTACCAGACTGCTCAGCTTTTGTTGCACAGTTTGGCTCAGCAAGTTGGTGATGAGGAGGATCGTAGAATTTTGAATCAATACCGTGAAGCAGTCGAACGCCGACTTTTTTATCTTCAAAACCAAGGAATTGGAATTTTGGCTTTCAATGCATAAAATTAATCAAGACTAATTTTTTAGTTTTGGACCAACCTATAGGTTCTTTATAGTTATGTTATTATCACCTATTTTGATTATATTTTTGATTTGATAAACTCATTTGATTATTAAGTTCAAATTGGCATCGAGGGATTTATCTCTCTACACACATTAAACATCAACATGACATTCCTTATTTGAATCACGTTTACCAATACCATCAAAATAGTTAATTTAATTTTGTTATGTTTAATTGATTTTTTTTGTATTTATTTCGTATATAAAAAATGTATGCCTGTAAAAATGTACAATGTTTGTAAATAAAGCTATCGCCACTAGATGGCTCTGTCTACTTTTGTTTTTTGTTGATAATCCGAGCGCACATGTGTGCACAGTTGCACTGAACGCGCCGCTCGATTCACATTGCGCATCTGTTGGAAATGTCTTGTGAAGTCTCGATTCTCCAGAATGGTTACAGTCGTTGGCATGAGAAACCTTGCTCGATGTACGCTAACGGTACTTCGAGTTTGGTGCGAAGTGGTTCTCAAGTGATCATCGTGGATACATTGGGTCCCTGGGATCGCGATAAGTTGCTTGAATACCTGAACAAGTATGGCTTGGAGCCTGGTCAAGTTTCAACAGTGGTGGCCACCCATCAACACACCGACCATACAGGTAATCTCAACCTCTTCACAGACGCTGTTCAAATTGTCGGAAATCAACGATGCAAGGGAGACTTTTTTGAATTTGACATTTTTGGAGATAGAAAGCATTTAGGGTTGGCACCTAGTGTGGAGCTGTTGTTCACACCAGGACACACCCACAACGACACCACCGTTCTGGTGCGTAATGTGGACAAACTGGGCACAGTGGCCATTACCGGTGACTTGTTTGAGTCTCACAATGACTTGAATAATGACAACATATGGATTGAGGCTGGCTCGGTCAATCACGCTGCCCAACGCTCCAATCGGCAATACATTTTGTCTATCGCTGACTACATTATTCCTGGCCATGGAGAGATGTTTAAAGTAAATTGAGTTTTAAAATGTACCAATCTTAAACAATTCTTGAAACAAGTAATATATAATTATTCTTCCACTCAGCGCTACCGCGGATACCGTTCTGCAATAATTATTATTATTATATTATAATGCATTATAATACACATGTGTTTAATACAAGACCAAAAATGTTTCTACAATGCAGTACAACAATACATTAGCTGATACAGCGCTTCATTTTTGAGGTACGATTGTAATAATTTTCAAAAATGACAACGGCTTGGCATTAAATAAAAATAAACACTACCACGAATTCATTAAGCCATGTTCATTGGAGGTGTGACTAGACGTGATTGAGGTTCCAATGTATTCATCAAGGCAATGTATGATTTGATTGACATATTAGTGCAATACAAAAGCAACGATAACCATTGCATGTTGATATTACTTCTGCCTAGGTGATTCTATTCACTTCACACCGTATTCGGTGGTATTGATTGCAATGACTAATTAGTTCTGCTCGAGAACCATTTGAGTATGTTGTAATCGCTCAGGTCACTGCTCTTGACTCATGTATGCCACCAGAAAATGGCAGACTTTCTGGTGTCTCAATCGAGCCGGCACGCCTGGTCTCGGTTGGATCGTGGTCTCTGCCAATTGACGCCCAGTCGAGTCAAACCAGCTAATTGCACTGGGTGCTGCCGAACTCAATTAGGCGAGCGAGCTCGGGTATCTGCAATCCCGTCGCGACTCGCGGTCTACCCATGGTGCACCATCTAATCTGGTTTGCACTAATGGCACTCGCCAGCTTTGTCCCTGATTGGAGCTGCACTGCAACTACATCGCCATCATTATCCGCTTGCCAAGTCGCCTCATTTTCAGCACTCTTCGATGATCATTCCACTAGAAATCGTGCCTAGCGCCAATTGTTACGAGCTGCTAGTTTGTCGATGGCAATGTGACTCGCAGACACACCTCCCAAACCATTTGAGTCCGTGGGCTGAAGCCACTCGTTCCAATCATAAGGCCGGTGGGTCAGCACGAGATTGGTCATCGCCCAGCCCGCTGCTCTGCTCAATTGTCACTTGAAATGATTCCATGATTAACTCTACTACCGTGGCCAAAATGACACGAGCGCGTGTTTTGCTGCATTGAGCAATCAATACACCGCAAGTGAGCATCTGTACACGAGTGCCGTCTACGTGGTCTAGTCTGGTCTGGGCTTGTTGGCATGGCGGCCAAGCGTGGCATCATCACTCATCTAGTTTTGCTTGTTCTGCTCGCGCCAGAATCATCAGATCGTGCTCGACGGTAGTGTCAGGAACATGACAAATGACTGATCTTTCGCTTACCCACTGCTTGTGCGCTCTCTTGCATGCTTGCCAGTTTCCCCTTTCTTTGTGGAACGTCTGTTATTATTATTAAGTCATTGGGGGACAAGATTAATGGTGATGATGACCAGAGCCACATTGATGCAAATGGTCCGTTTGCTTTGTCCTCTTGCTCAGTGGTGCGTCAGCACTATCACCAACATGCAGTGCAGTGCAACTCATGGCTTGAGCGCTCGCGACTCGTGTTGTCGCTAGTATCATCAATAACACTGGCCGCGGTCGCCAAGTGGCCACCACGATGGCGACTAATTTGCGCCACGAGCTGCGTTGAACAGTCCAGCAGGCTACCACCGCTGAGCTGCAAGACAAATCGCCTGTGACATCATTAATTCTGGTGACTTGCGGGTCCGATTCATTGGATTAGACACTTGGACCACTCGGCAAGAGTAGAGGGGAGGTGGTCAAAGCAAACAAATCTATCCATCTGCTCCAATTGCGTGTCGAGCGGCCATTTGTAATAATTTGCTCATCGCTTGCTGACAGTTGGCATGCTGGGGGTGGCAGTGCCGACCGGGGCAATCAATGCACTGGCGCTTAATCAAGGTCCCACTGGTCTTCTCTTCCAATTCTGCTCGGTTTCATTTGTCTTACTTAACGGTCGACTCATTGGTCCCAGTTCATTTGTCATCAGCATCGTTAGTAGCAGAAGCAGCAACGTTATTAATATTCCAACAATACTAGTATCTCATTTGGTTAGATTCTATCTCATTCCTCTTGAAACCTTGCTTACCCTGCAATTATTTGTAAAGATATTATAATGATAAATCTAGTATGCTACAATCATACACCCACAATCAGGTAAACATTTGACCGGACACTCAAAGTGTGTTACACTTCATTTCTAAGAGAACTTGCTTATTTTTTCTTTGCTTAATGTCTCTCTATTTCTAACTTGCTTGGCATTTGAAGCTTATGTCAATTTGTCATCATTAAATTGACCACTTTGTAATGTGATTCGACTGTTTGGTTGGAGAGTTTAATGCAAAAGCATGTTGGCGCGAAAGGTGGAAATTTGCTTGGGAGTCGAGGACAAATCTAAGCCATCAACACTGAGGTAGCTAGCGTAAATGTTCGGGTTTCAATAATTGATGGAACCAACTTGAGCCAAGATGCGTGTAATGGTCTCTGACATAATCGATGGCCAGAAGTGGATGTCATGTCAGTGTGGGTTTTACACTAGCAAGATTGATGGTGCCTTCATTGGGATAATTTGTTTAAAATCGCATTTGTCTTCTCCAGCGTCGGCTGGATGGCTGCTGAGCAGTGCGCGCGGGCTTGCGTTGCCACTCAGCATTGGCTGAGCAATCAAAACAATTGAAATTGATGACTTGACAAGACAACTAATTGAACTAATTCCCGTTGGCGCTCTCGGGCACTGTGACTTCACTGTGAGACGAGTGGTGCACGCTCGGCAATGACCACAGGTCCACTGATTCGCCCGCACGGCTTGATCGATGATGCTTGTCGCACCCTTCACGAGCTTGCCGCCTCGATCACACTTTACTGTGCCAAACCAAGCCCCAGCAACTGCAAGGCTTTATTCAATAGATGTCTTTGTGTCGCTTTGGCTGCGACCAGTGCCTGAATAGCAATGCTCCAGAGACTGGTTCTGTGAGATACTATGGGCTGCTAATCTCGCCGGCGCACCACACAAGAGGACAACTAACACACTGTTCATTAAACTTTGACAAAGAACTGCCGACGACGTGCCACCAGCGAGGACAATTCTCACCACAGAGGCACATAATCCGCCGCGCCACTGTACCGCTTCATGTCTGCGCCTGGCGCGACAAATGCCAGTTTGAGGCTAGCTCGCTGACGGCCACTGGAGGCGACTTGCCAAGCGACAATCAATTAGGCCAGAGTGATTTCAGTCAATGCGAGTCGGATGGCCCAACGTGTCTTGGTGAAAAATGAATCTACAGCCGGAGAAAAGATTAATTGTAGCCCGGAGCCAGATCGCGCACAAGATTGATGGTCAGCGTGCCAAATTAATCGCTGAGTGGCTGGATGACTCACAGACGGTGGGTTTACCTGTGAGCTTCTTCCTATAACAAGCACTAAGCGGTGTCCAAGTAACTGCTAAGTTCATTTAAAAACAAAGCGTCGGCAATTAGATTGCGCCATTGGCTTGATCGAGCCATTGGACACTCCTGGGAGCGAATTCGTCGATCCAACGAGCGATGGGCAGAGTGGCAGAGGAGTGCGCGGGCCCTGCCCGTCAGCTATCCATCATCCAGCGATGCGTCCAATATTGATGAGATTTTAATTGGAGAACGTACTCTGGTGGAATTGATTCTTAGTGGCTTCACTGCCAACCATGCCAGCGGTAGCGACCACTGCGGTATCTCGGATTTCAGATGCCTGGCAGCAGACAAATGATGCTTGCTAGTTGGCGCATCTCGACAGGCCCATGTAACAAATGGGACCGACAACAATGCGACTCACTTGGCGTGTAGTCATTCTCGAGTCAGGCATCGATCATCGAGCAGCCAGTCGCCACACAGCGACATTTGCCTACTGGGCCAGTCTACGATGCGATGCACGATGTGCGCGCGCAATCAATCATCGAAGCTGCATTGGCAAACTTGGCCAGCAATCGAGTGAAGTGATGCATGGTGAAACATGTAGCAGTTTGATCATGGTTCGCTCTGCCGCCTCATTCGAGCGTGCACTTGCCAATAGTTGGCCCAAATTGATGACTCCAAATTTATCAATTTGACGTGGCGCAAGACTTAATCTTGTAAATGTTATTGCAACTTTGCCACTCACTTGCTTCTGGATAGCATTTGTGCTTGATATCGAACACGGACATTTTGTTTTGATTGGCTTGCTCGTCAGGCATTCCGCAAGGTGCTTCTATCATTACGCTTGATAGCGATATGGCCACGCCAACGCATTTTGGCGTGATAACCAAAAAAATACGAGAGTGGAACGCAAGTCTTTGTCTTATCAACGCCCAGCTAAGGGTCTCAACTGTATTTCGAACGAAGCGATGATTGATTGGCGTCCCAAGTGCCCAAGCCGGTGATTGCAATCACCCACTCCCGTTCTCAAATTCTCCATCCATTCACTTTCTTGGACACGGTTTCAGTGGCCATGATTGCATTGATCAGGCTAATGGTGCATACCACCTACTATAAGCAGAATAATCTGTCTATTGGTCATTCACTTATTTTGAAGTGATTAGTGACACTATGGACTCGTGAGCAACCTTCCGGTTTTGAGCAAAGAGTTGAAAAAAATCTGGTCTGATCAAGCAAGTCAAGCGTTAAGTCTGCACATTAGGGCTTTATGTATGGATTCGGGGAAAGGCAAATTAGCTGCGAGAAGCGTACTACCGGAGGCGCTGATGCAAGTGCTCTAGCAAGCACTTTGAGTGATCCGGGTTTCAGCATGCTGCACATGACACTGAAGCTTGCTTCCATTACCCACAGAGCTTGTTCGGGCCTTATGGGTATTGATGCTGATGACGATTTCGATCAAGGCAATCGACCAGCCGTTTGTGAATAGAAGTGAATTTCAATAGGCTTGATTTATAGCAATTTAAAAAACGATTTGTTATGTTTTAATTTCAACAGATGAAAGGAAGTGAAAGAGATAATTGCAAAATTTAATGTTATTCGAGTACAGTAGCTGCCGACAAGTAACGATTGCAAGTAGAATAAGACGTGGAGAATTAATATGATTTGTTAACCTATGAATAATGATTTGACACCACGAGTGGAGTTGGCTGGTTGGCACAAAGCCAGCATGCAATGCCATTGACAACATAATGAATGACTTGGTGGCGGGCGCAGTGGTACCTAGTAATGGTTTGCAAGCAAGGAGGTAACAAGGCCCTCCAACAATGACCCAGGCGCGCGTCACAAAGCATGGGACCAAGACAAGTCACCACACTCACCGTGCCTTTCAATTCATAAATTACCAATTACACCCGGCTGGACAAATTGTACCGCAATCGGTCACGGTCTTAAAATAGTCAGCTCCTTGGCGCGCCTCACTAGTCAGACTGGGCTTTCGCAGTGTCTGGTCAGTGTAAACACTAACACGGCTTCACTGACACAGCAGGCTAAGATAAATGAATTTTTTAAAACTGGCAGCTAAACAGTAACAGTGAAGCGATTGAAACTGATCGCCCAGTTAATGGTGGCGAGTCGACCATCGGCGACAACAAGCCAAACAAATGGGAAACGGGCCCTGACCGTCGGTCTGTTGTGCTGCTAGTGGCAGTGGTAGTGGTCGTGCCAAGCAGCAAGTCAAGGCTCGGGTCAATTAGCACCGATCCATCTTCATTCATCACCCTCGAGCTGACACTCACTGACAAGCGTGCATGTCGCACGCATTCTGTGGCTGTCGGTGATTGATGAGCCAATCGCTCTGCTGCTCGCGCGTGCACTCTGGCTACTCTCTTTTCTTCATCTCTCACTCACTCGGACTGCTTGGTGGTGCGAGATTGCACATGCTCCTCCCGTGTGTACAAGGCAAATCAATTAGATTTTCTAAAGCTAACGTTACGTCAAAATGTTTGGATAGTGGACCTGCACAGCAAAACTTTTTGCCACGCCAGCTCTAAGTTCCACTACTTGAGCATTCTAAGATTTTTAGACCAGTCAAAAGCTTCATTGCTGGTAGATCTAAATTAATTTAAAGCGTTATTATTAATAATAAAATTGTTACATCACAGAAGAGATGAGGGCAATTTTTCAAGTCAATGGAAGCTGTGTGCGGCAACAGAAGCGATAGATCGATTCCAGCTCGCGGGCGCACAGTGCTCAAGTAATCCGGCGGCGTCATTCATCATTGGCCTTAATAGTCAAGTCATAATACCAATAATTAATGGGCAGCACAGAGAAGGAGGAGGCAGCCACCGAGCCGAGCACGAACCAATTCATCATGGTTCGACGTGTGGTCGTTTATTTTCAGAATTATTATAATTCGTTGTCTCCTGGCTGGCCCGCTGGCGGTAGTTGTGGTGTTGCTAGTGTTGGTAGTATTGGTAGTGTGAAGAGTGTTGGCGCCCAACTTGGTGCAAGACTCGCCCCAGCCGCGCACTGGTGGTAGTAGTACCACTCCAGCTGGCAAGGAGCGGCACAGACCATTAAGACGACGCCGGCGACGTCCGCATCCATTTATACTTGCCAGCAATTTATTACGCCTAAGCAGTTGAATTCTGTTAGGTACAGCCAACAACATACAGAATAATAAATCAAAAAGCAAATTAATACAAGTTTAATGTGAGCTTGACAGCAGCCAGAATATATCATGGTCCCACTCGCAGGCTGCTTGGCGCGCTCTCCTCGCGCACCATCCATCATCGAGTGAAGCCGCCGAACGTCTGTACCAAACGGGCATTCTAATTATATTTGGTCCTCTTCATTCAAGCACACCATAAATCAAGCAAACCACGGGGGCCAGAGTCGAGCTGGGCCCAACTAGCCACTACCAGATCGATTTCTATGACACGGTGACAATGCACTTTGGGTCTAGCGGTGCGCACACCAGCCCGAAGTAATCACCAGAAACCTTTCGCTCGCTTGTTGAATGTCGGAATCTGTCTTCCCAAAGAACTTGCCAGTAAGAGAGAGAGAGAGAGAGAGAAAGCGATGCGCAGAATGCTTTGAGTCAGCAAGCCGACTGGCAGCTTACAGAAGCGAGCATGCGGGCTAGTTCGTAATTAAGACATCAATCAAGTGCCTGTTGATGCTGGCTGCCACCGCACAGCACCGCATCGGGCCCAACCGACCAGTCGACAGACGGACCGACAAGTAACAGACTAAATTTGACTGACTGCCACCAGAGCGTTCTTCTGATGACTGACAGCTACATTCACTCATTCGGCTATGATGACGCGAAAATGAAAAACAAGTCTACCAGAAGCAAGGGCCGTCGAAGAGAGTGAGTTTAGTGCGCCACTGGTTTCGATGCTCAACAAATCTCGTTGATGTAGGGCCAAGCAAAGTGCCATTCATCAGTCAGCTTGGGATATAGTCACACTGATAGCTGCTAGTAGGTGTCAATCGACAAGAAAGAGGGTCCTTTGTGGCAAATCATCCGACCGACGCCGGCGACAAGCGCAGCTTTGATCTGCAGTGCCCGCCGCAAGCTCGGTCTGTTCGTCTCGTGCAAGAGAGGCATGGCAAAAATTCACCGTCAATTCCAACTCGGCATCTTCATCACCGTCAAATCTGTCGCTCGTGACAAGTCGCACTGACAGTAACTCGATAGTTGACTTGCCATCAGGGCACCAAGTGGTGGTATAACTTCATGTGCCACCGAAAGATTGGGAGAGAGAGAGTCTGTTCCCCCACTCATTCTCACCCTCACTCGCGCCCGCCGCCGGCCCGTTTCCCCTTTCGCTGCCACTCATTCATTCACTTTCCTCGTCTAATGACTTTTGTGCCAACAAATTAGCTATATTTAACACACGCAGCGGAGGCACTTTCAAGAACACACTATAAATCATGTCAATGCGCGCCACTTTCCATTTCTATTTTTTTAAATGATTCCCAGAGATAAATCAAGTGATGAAGCCTTCAGTTTCAACACAGACGGTGCACGCGTGCTAGTAGCCAGCTAGCTAGTGGTGGATCTAGCGTTCAGTGACAACAGTTTCAAGCTTCAACATCGTCATTATCAGCTTGCAAATTGAATTATAAATAGCGGTTGGTGGTACGAATGGGGAATGTGCGCAGGCGGGTGTGCCCAAATTGGAACAAAATAGCTGAGACTGAGGCCATGCGAGACGACTGCTGGCAGGCACCATCGATCAGTGTTGAGTTCCAGGGACAACGCCCACTTACAACATGTAGTGATTCCTCCTGATCCCCCTACACTGGCTAGTTTTTGTGATTATCGTTTTAGCCAATTCACTTTTAAAATTCATTACGATTGAAAAATCAGAAAAACATACGATTTTATTGAAGACACAAGAAGAGTGATTGACAGAATCAGTTCAGGTTTGCATAAGGCTGACAAACACAAAACAACGATATATTACAAGCACAGGAGATCTCATTGAAGCCCAAGTGGACTATGAAGCCTCCTCTAGTGGTAAGGGGGAAAGCGCTAGGTCTGGCTAGAGTCCCATGGCGACAGTGGTTCTAGTCAAGCAGCGAGCTTGTCACTGCTGTGCGTCTCTTCAGGTAAGGCGACTCGTAGTGTTGGTAAAGGCATTCACGGCGGAACTGGCGGCCCGATTCGACCAGAAAACAAACTAGGGGTCATGTAGGGATAGTAGAGGTTGGGCGCAAATGAAGGCAAGAAGGGAGAAGGTCCGAATGGAGGAACTGAGCCACCATGAGTTCCATTCGCTGTCATCGAATAGGAAGCCGCGCTAGGCATGTTTGAGGGAGGTAGACTGGAGGCGGGCGAGTGTGTTGATGGTTTCGAATACGGGTGATAGCGATTGCTGTGAAGCGAATGGCTTGGTGTGGGACTAGTGCCCGTGGCACCTGCACTTGATGAGGCTGAGAGTCGGGCCGACTGCGACAATGACGGTGACGGTGTGCCAGATGCTGGTCGAGGTGGTGCACCTGGTGAATGGGCGCCGGTGGGGGTTGGTGTGGAACCCGTTGGAGTAGCTCTCGACTCAAATGAGGCACTGGCATTCTGCATGGAAGCAGTATGCGTCTTTAAGTGTTGCAACAGTTCCTCTGATGTTGCGAATCTCTTCCCACAATGAGTATCACCAGCCATCCAATTGCACACTGTACCGGTGACGGCAGAAGCTGCACCGGTTCGATGGTGTAGCGCAGCTGCTGCTGCCAACGAATTGGCGTAGGAGGATGAGACAGGTGAGGGGTAGGCGCCAGTAAGGCCTGGGAAAGAATTGCTGTAGGCAGCGGCAATGGCAGCTAGATACCTCTGGTGTTCGCATTGGTTGCACCCATTGGGACAAGTGGCCGGCGTACAACCCCCACTCGACATGTTGTTGTTTTGAACAGTACCGGTGTTAGCTCCTTCTCGCAACGCCATGTTTGAAGAAGCAGCTAGCAGAGCGGCATGACTATTGTGAAATGGAGCAGCACCACAAGCACCGGCGCAATAAGGGTCTCGACACATGGGATTGGCAAGTCCGGGCACCAAACCCATGCCACTCTTCATTCGAGCGTAATTGTAGGCTGCGAGGGCAGCAGCAGCCGTTGCTGATGGAGCAGGTGGGTAGATGGAAGGGTAGGCACCAGTTTTATCAAGTGCAATCGGAGGAGGCATCATAGTAGGGTAAGGAGAAGCCCCGGTAGTCGGGCAACAGTTGGGTGCTAGGAAGCCATAAGCCTTGTAGAAGGCAGCTAAGGAGTCTTTATGCATGTCAGGTAGACCAAGACTGGTGTAGCTGAGCGGTGCAGAACTCGACTGACTTTTCTCACTGGCATTGGTCGACCCATTTGTAGTGGGGGATGGCACTTGGGCTTTGCCGGATGAGACCGACGTTTGTTTACTGCTTGGCGATGCTCTGGACCCAGAATCAGGTCCTGACCGACTTCTGCTTCCAGAACATTCATAAGGCTTAAAGTTGAGCTTGGATGAATCACCATAATCGGTAGATTTTGACTTAGGAGTGGCTCGGCTAGATGTACCGGAACCGGTAGAGGATGAGTTAGAGGAAGAAGAAGAACCAGTCAATGACTTGATGCTTGGAGTGTCGACACCGATGTTGGAGCATGTTTTGGCCAGCAACGCCAATGGACTTTTGTTAGCGTCCAGCTAGAGGGAGAGAACAAGAAAGAGATCAGTCAGTGACGAGAGTCGGAAACTAGAGGGTGGAATGTAGCCCATTGGCAGGCCTTAGGAATAATAAACGATCTCTCGGGTGCGACACGAAAGCAGTGTGCGTGCGGGTGTGCAACCAATTGTGAAGACAGATCGAGTTGAAGCTACGGCCAGAGGTCAGCCAGTAATAGATTACAGGCCGATCAATCATTTCCGAGTGACCAGGCAACGCTAGGTCAATTGGTAGTGTCAAGTTTCCCTCGATCAATCCAACTCGAGCGCATGTGATCATGAAAAACATGAACCCGACAGGCAATACCTGTACCAGACGAAAGCGACAAGAAAAGGTTCAATCAAAAGATTGAATCGGACCAGTAGTGGTCAGGGGCGATTTGGGGACAGTCTATTAGAGAGACAAATCATTAGCGGCGACAATCGCAAAGCGTAAAATGACGGAGGCCGACACGAGGACAATCGTCGAGACGGTCAGTCGTCGCCGCCGTGGTCGGTTCCCTCTCTCTAATCCTGTTTAATGCGTCTCCCAGAGTCTGCTGTCACAACAGTACGACACTAATCTGATATTTCAATGCATGACCAGTCATCACTGAGCCGGTGATTAGATAAACACAGTCATTGCTGCAGCTAAGCTGCTAGTGTGCCACGTGATCCAGTGACCAATGGTCATTGTGTGTGTGTGTTGCCTGTGGCATGGTGGCGAGCAATCCTTTGTCCCAGTGTTGGTGAGGATCGCGACTCGGGTGGTGGCGGTGGGGTCTGTCATGATGTCGGGGCCACTCATGCTATAATTTATTGGTCTAATATTAATTTATTTATTTTTATGGCGCCAATAAATAATAGGACCGCAACGACTCGAGCAGGGCAATGATGAACAAGAATGAGGGAGACGAGCGATAAAACAGAGAATAAACTGCTAATAACAATCAAGCATGGTAATGCAGCACCATAGCGGCGGTCATAGTGCCTGGTTAGTTGGCAGACAGCAAGAAGCACGCACAAGCATGATAATCGCGCGTTTAAAGCGACATAAACAATCACAAATAAAACGACTTGGCCCATAAATTTTCGCTGCCTGCTCTCTCCTTGAGTCACTGGCTTGTACTTGGCGGTGCACCAGTGGTGTCCCTGTCCGTCCGTGCGCAGACATTTTGGCGTACCACACCAAGTGACACTACTCCTTTGATTCGCGTTATTTACGAGCCTCTGAACGTCAATATGGAGCCTGAGCAACAAGAATTATGACTTGTGCTCGTGGCTAACGAGTGGTCGATACCACTGGTGAATCTTCATTCAGACACTAATGATAGGCTTGGTGGGTGTGCGTTCTCCGATCTGTTTGCATTGGACCAGAGGGTCAGAGGTTAAGGAACTAGTCACAACAATGCTACACTTGGCGATGGGTCCTACTCGTGCTGGGTACATTAAAGGCAGATTAGTGAGGCTCAGTGGAGAAGTAGTGATAGTGGAGCTAGACTGTCGATTGGTATCGAAGCAAAGGTATCATTAGTATCATGGCTGTGATTTATAGCCTATCGCTGCCACTTGGTCGACAGTCAGTGGGCACCACTGCGGGCGTGTGGCAACGTGATTGCAGACTCGATGGCAGCTAGCTTGGTGTGTGATTAACAGTTAAACACTCTTGTCTCGCTCACTATCTGTCAATTTTATTATTATAAACTAATCACGCAGTCCAATCTCTCTGATGGTGAGCAAGTATTAGTCCCACGGACTGTGCACCACTCGGCTCAACCATCGAAGAAGCCATAAAGTGATAGCGACTGTCACTAGCTGGTCTTGACGCACCAAAGCCTGTCATAAATCAATCACACCAGATCTGGCATGTTCTTCGAAAGTAAAAGAATCAGCAAGCTAAGAGAGAGAGAGAGAGAGAGAGAGAGAGAGACATAACAGTGGCAACTTGTTCGGTAGCTAGCTGCCGGGTGAATGACGCTGATCTACGCGACATGCCTGCCAGGCGAGAGTGTCAAATGCAGGTGAGAGAGGAATCCATAATAGATAAGTCCTATGATCAATCAATGAATTAAAATGTACAAGCAATGAAGCAGGCAGGAAGACTAGACACAGAGGCAAAGATCGCTCGGAGCGATGGCCGGGTGCAGCACTAGCAGTAGGAGAATGGCTCGCGCGTTGGGCGCAATTAATCATGCTAGCATCGACTAATCGGTGTGAGAACAGGTGAGGAGAGTGCTAACTGTCATCAGATTGTCGAGAGTGCCGACAACAAATTGGTTGGTATAGAAGCTGCGCCGGAGGCAGCAATGGCCCACCGTGATCCGAGTTCGGCGTCTCATTCGATCCAACGAGTGCACCACTCCATCATGTTTGGCCAATGCCGAATAATTCGCCCCAACTAATCGTACCCAGTAGGCAATGGCATTGATTGTCATCAATCGAAGCGCGACAAAGTGCGCACAGACACGCACAGAGCCGCACCAATTCGAGACGCACAAGCGATATGCTAGAATAATGATAGAATCAAGAAGAAAGACTGCAACCTGGAGCAATCGGTCGGTAGATCGATCGAATCGGTCTAGTAGGCGTCACTAGTCAGTAGCTGCGGTTCGGTTTTGGAGTTGGTGCAGCAATGGCCATAAATCAACCGAGCCGACACTTCATTAGCATAGCGCATAAAGCAGCGCACTGCCACTACAAGTGATCGATCGATAGCAATATGGCGGTGGCACTAGGTCCAGTGCACACCTCCGGTAGGGTCAGCATGCTATCCAATCGAGCTATTCATCACTGCGACCACTCGAATCTAATCGTTATTAATTCGTCATTATCGTCTTCGGTGGCGTAATTCAAGACATGGCAAGCTGAGTGAAGCTAGGCCAAGTGGTGTGCGCGCGCAAGCAGGCAGGCCCAATCGGCCCGACGGATGATTGAACGATTGATGGTGACAAGCAGCGCCAACAGGACGAGCCGATCGAATTGCTGCCATCGCCGGTGGTGATTGGATTGCCAGTAGGCACAGTGGCTCCCAATGACACAGCGCGTACTAGCGGCAGATTAGTGTGGAGCCAGTATTTTAACTATAATCTTTGATTGATGACTGCACGCTCTTGCTCACTCCATCTTGATCCATCATCCATCGCGTATTGTGCAAATTCATCCCATTCAGTCATTCGGCCAAGGCAGTGGCTGGGAGGTGGAAGAAGCGTGCTCGTCTTCAAGCGCGCCCAATTCAACGCATGCAAGTGTCAGGCCGAACAATGATCGATCGATCAAAGAACGATCGCTGAATCGAATCGCCTTGCTTAGCTGGTGACCCTCGGCGGTCGACGAGTCACCCACGCTCCACCAACAACGCCACCACCCTAGCCGGAACCTGGCGCTCAGCTTACTGCCGGTATCGGCAAAATGTACAAACTATCCAACATTGGTTAGCCCAACACTATCGAGAGACAAGACACAGAGACAAACATTCTGCTGATTGAATATAATTGAGTTTACACTATGTTTTTCTATGATCAGTTATATATTGAATAATAACAGATTGGTTTTGTTTGACCAAGAAGCTAAATATATATATATATTCAATATATAAGTTCAATTACTTTATGGTTCTTTGATAGCTTTGGAAAGTTTTTGGTAAACTATAGAATTTTTAGTCCAGAGAAGGTATTCCACGTTTTTCAAGTGATCTACAGGAATCTACCGGAAGCGACTCGCAAAATACCTTTCCAAAGCTTTGCTACTTGCTTTTCGCTAGTGTTGGGCTACGTGTTGACATGACTGCCATTCGGCCTCGCCGCTGCTGTTGGCACGTCAACCCGATTGACGTTGCTTTGATTTATGGGTGATGGTCGAGCGAGCTGACAGGCGTCTATCAGTCAAGCATCGCCATGCTTTCGGTGCCTCTGGTGGTATAGCCGCGCCAGTGCAGACTTGAAAACCGACCAACATCCACCGATATCTAGCCTGCTACAGCCAACCACGATGGAGACACTGACTGCCTGTCAAATATCGAGCAGGCAGCATGACTGATCAATAAACAAAGAGAAGGCAGCCACATTGAAAGCACATGAAATATGACTAGTCATCTTTCACTTGATAGTGACCAAGATAAAGTAACACCAAACAACTGGACGAGGTGCCAAGGAAGTGTGTGTAGGAAACCTGGCCAGTGGCACTGCTTGATCACTTGGTCCAGAGATTCGCTATCAGGCATCAAGAGAAATGCAAGTGAACCATGACTTGTAAAGCTAGCGGATGAGTCTATAGAGAATGGTGTGACGGTCTTATCTGTTGGGCGATGCCACCCACAATCGATTCGATGATTTATGGCTCAGTTCGTCGAGACCCGGTTGCTAATGCCAGTACTCAGCTTCGCTGCCTAGCACGCGTATCTCTACTAACGTGGTAATAAATTATTTTTAAAATAGTCATCTGTCGCTCCAGAACTGTGAATAGCACTGTTAGCATTGGCACAAATGAGAAAAATCACAACACGATGTCAGAAATAGATGATAGAGATCTTTTGAAATCAAGTCGGTAGACGGGGAAGCTGTACAGTGTACACTCACCGGACTAGATACTGGTGGTAAATATTCTGGCCTGAGGTATTGGTTTGCCGAGGTCAACATGCTGCCCTTCTCACTGGTGCACATCGAGCTCACTTTTCCAAATCAACAACAGAAGAACATACACAGAAAGCACATTCCAGCAAAGAAGTGATTAAAACAAACTGATCCACAGAACCAAAAATCTGTAAAGATCAATTCAACAAGACTAGGACGGTGGTAGTGGGGGCAATGTTGTTGTGAGGGGAAATATGTGACACGAGGAAACAAACACTTTGATTAGCACCACGAGAATCAAACAGGCTTGAGTGTTGGAGTTAGAGAGAGAGAAGAAGCACGACACGCAACCGACCGCGTCTAACGGCAGACTGAAAACGAGCATCGAAGTGCTGCATGAAGAGAACCAAACTAAGCCGGCCCATTGCCCGCCCCTCTTCCTTCTCTCTCACTTTTGGCGAGGAGAGCCATCTGACGAGAAGAAAGTGATTTTCCAAGCAAATGGTGGCGGTAGTGTCAGTAATGGCGGCATTGAGGTACTTACTACTCGCCCTCCACCGACAACAACCCAAATGTAGCTCGGGGAGGCATAAGGGAGCCTTTAGAGTAAGAGAGGAATTGGTGTGACGAAGTGCCTGTCACAAGAGATGCCAATCGCAGTGATTTATGGGCAAGACGACTGGATTCGATGCTAGCGGTGATAGAGACGAGGCGATGGTGACAACGATATCACGGCACATGCTGAACTCGTACCGAAAAGCCAACCGAGCTGGAGTCGGGTGCAGCAATGGCACCGACACTGCTCTGCCCTGCACACCGTGACCTATTGCATCTTGCTGAAACCATACAGACAGAGGCTTCCAACTGACTCGATCAGGTGGTCAGGTCAACACCATCTTCTCAGCCAGAGAACGAGATAAAGACACAGTGTCGCCAGCCGCCGCTCGGAAGCATGTCCACGGCGATAAACGCGTCACCGTAAAACTTGTTCAATTAACAGTAAACTTTGCTTTAAAATTTATCACTATTTGAGTCAGCAAAAAAGTCAAACTAAGCTTTGGCGGTCGAAACTGTCCGATAGCAAAGATGGTAGCTTTAAAAAATGTTTTGCATCCTGGCTTGCAACGACATTGATTGCTACTTGGCAAAACTGTACTTAAAGACTCGTGAAATGTTCAAGTTGGAAGCCTCTGGCAGAGTTTCCATGTCAATTGGCTACAATCCATTCCATGTGAGAATGTCATCGAGACTGGAGAGGACCAATTCAGTGCCGGTGTATCGCGGTGTGTTGCAGCGTGCACGCGACAGACAAATGATTAATTGGCAGCCCTAAATCTTGGTGTCACCCTGTCTGGCAAACTACGAGTCATTGCAATTAGTGCCAAGATTCCGACGTTCGATGGCTGAGAACCTCACGCTAAGCCAGCGCAAGTGATGAGCCAAGTGTGAAAGCGAGAAAACGAAGCATCGGACCAAACGCTCTGGGGACGCACGACCCTAGCAGTGTCTGAAGCAGGCATCTAGCTCGGTTGGTGGCGGTACCGCGCCCAATCTGCTTGGAGCTGTCACTGGTGATGTCAGTTGCCTGCAGCCTCTGTTGTCGTCCGGTGCTCTCACGCAGTGATTGACACTAATTGCCGCTCGCTTCTAGTGGCATGAATGGCCACCGACCGAATGGCCCTTGACCGTACCCAGTCTACGAACGGGCCTTGTCCAAATGGTGCGCTCACCATCAAAGCCTGACACACCGGTGGTCTTGTGCGAAGCCGCTGCGTGTGCAATGATTGACACTGAAGCACTGCTGACCTCTGACCCGCGCCAGTCAATCAATCGAAGGCTTGACAAGTGTCTGTTTGCTGCTGTCATGTTGATATCATGGGCGTTAGTGCTGTTGAGCATGACTGAGTTGCAACGAGAAGTGAGAAAACCACTTGACAGAATTGTTGGATATGCAAGCTCAATCTGACATGGCTGTGATTGGCACTAGTCGAGCCAATAGAGTGCTGGTAAGCACGCGTGCCCGCAACCATTCGCAGCCACTCGATGGATCCAGTACTTGAAGTGCCGAGTCCGAGAGAAAAGTGGACCCTACACTCAAGGCCAGACGAGTTCATTAATCAAACGCGATACCAAGTGCTAGTCTGACAAGGGACCATTAACAAAGTCACTAGAAGCAGAGAAGGACCATCGATCAAATGGAGAGCATCGAGCCGTGCGCATGACCAGAGGCCAGAGGATGTGTCGAGCAGTGGCACCACAAACCGAGCACTGACGATCTCACCACCAGTTAGTGCTCACCAAAGGGGTAGATAGCGTGCTAGTGAGACATCCATTATGGCGACGCGCCTCGCACCGGCTTGATGACACGGGTGGCCATCTGGTCGTGCGGACACCACTTGGCGCTAAGCTGTTGATTTATCACGTGTGCAACCACATAATTGCCGTCAATGGTGATGGTGATGGTGATGGCACCATCTGATGACCGCCCTACAGTGGCATGGGTGCGCCTTGGTTGCCATTGCGCGGTCTATTGCCTGTCCTGTCTCACTCATAAATTGTTGTAAATTTAAATTGCATAACATAAATAAATACATGTATGGGTTATGCTTAGCGTTACTAGAATCCACCATAATGTCAGTACATGCCTCATATCTCGATGCATACTCGATTAAATGAAATACTTTGGTGAAGATCTACCCTACCTCTGTTGGTCAGCTTGCTGACCAATCTGGTAATCCTGCGCTTTGGCTAAATAGAGGCCTGTCAAAAGCGATTTTGAAGAATCTGGCTGGGGGCGGACAAGCAGAGAGCAAAGTAGATCAGTCGGGCGAGGCAGAGGAGTGTTGAGGTGCAACGAGCAACCCCGTGGTGTAAGCGAGAGAGTTGCGATCTGTGCTTAATGAATTGACATGTTAGTGGTAGAGTTCGTGTCCGTGGTTGGTGGGTGAACACTAGATCACGATGCGAGGTAGAAAGAGGTGGTGTCTATACTGCTTAGCTATTTATTTTCAATGAACTGCATCAATTCATTACATCGCTTTTTACCACATTACTAAGAACAATTTTAATATTTATTACCTATTAATGTGTCCCATTTCAGATGTGTTTATTCATTGCTGTTCCAAATGTGTTCCGAAAAAAAAGTGTTGCCTTCCATAAGCTCTTAGTTGTGCTAAAAACCTGTCAAATCGCTTTTCTTAACATGAAACTCCAATCAAAAAGAATGGTTGAATTTGATTCCATCCTTCTTATTATAGTAAAAAAACACCCACTTAATTTAGGTCGTATGGCACGTTTGATCGGATGACTACAGTATTGTCTCAAGTTTTACTTGCTTCACTTTTCACACCAAGCCATTGTAAGCAGTGTAGCTTTCCCAATGCAT
>WURS02250934.1:0-19392 GCA_011762765.2 Rhinocypha anisoptera | reverse complement strand
TGCTCCCGCACGATGTGAATAATGTTCCACCGTGAATGTTTTTGACGCGGACACATCCTTTCCCCCCCCCCCTCCCGCCGCGTACTACCCGTGTGCTCCATTCATCCCCCAGTCGCTGCTCCCTTCCGCCTCCTATCTCTATAACGGTAAGCGTAGCACTCGCACTCTCGATTACAATGATGGAGCGAGAGAGCCAAGCGACAATTTAATTCATGCATATCGACGGGGATCATTTCGCCATGTTTTTCCTTCGTGATCCCTCGCGGATTTCCTCGTTGGGGCGTATCAGAGAACATATCCTTTTTTATTTTAAAACCTGGTGTATATTCGGATTTCCTTTTTAATTCTCCAAGCGGAACCTATTCCTTCAACTGGGCGTTTTAATCAAGACGACATAAAGGCAACCAGGAGTCACGTTTATAACAGAAATAAACGCAAAAAGTAGGTACCCAAAATGGGAAAACTAAAACAACATATTTTGTTTGGTGAAATCGATGGTGGCGGCCGATACATTGTGGAATTCCATGGTATTTATGGAGAGAAAAACATTGCATATCCACACTAAAATATTTTATTTACTTGATCAACATATTTCACTACACTGTAGCGTCCTGATAATGCTACAGTGTAGTGAAACATATTGACCAAGTAAATAAAATATTTTAGTGTGGATCTGAAAAGTTTTTCTCTCCATAAATATTTTGTTTGACTGTCATTATGTCACTACTGGCACTAACATTATAATAACTTACATAATATTATGATGTAAAAGCGTCCTTCTATAAGTCCCTCTATCTTCATCACTACGTAATTCATCGCTGTACATTGAATTACGATAGTAATTCAATGTACAGCGATGAACAACGGATTGATCACGAACAAAGGTTTAAGGTAGGATCATATCGGAGGCTGGAAAATGAATAATCACGATAATCCAAGGTAAGGTTGTCTTCTTTCTGCTCCTTTATAGAAGAACAACTTTCCTTTCTCCGCAATAGCTTGCAATACTTTTGACAGGGACTACTTGGTGTATATCCCTCTTGGATTTCTAATGTATTTATTTTATCTTAAATTCTTTCCCTTTACTTCTTCAACTGGTTTTCCATGCACGGAATTTGTTCAAAAATAATTCCACTTCCTTTGTTACACTCCATTAGGCAGATGCTTTTTTTTATCATCAAAATTTTACTGAACTCTGAATCTGTCACATTCAGTGAACATTTCAAATTGATGACATCCAAAAAGATATTGATATTGCTGAAAATTGAAGAAATTTACTATTAGCTGTTAGTGTTGCACATTATTGCGGTTATGTATAACAATTTGAATCAATGGTTCAAGTAACTTGATAAAATAACATTTTTCTGCCAAACAATCTCTTTACTGGTATCCGGGTTTCGACAGCACACCGTTCTCGCCAGATACGACTACCTTCATCGACAGGTAGTCGTACCTGACGATAACGGTGTACCGTCAAAACCCGGGTCCTACCAATAAAGAAATTGTTAAGTGGAAAAGTTTCATTTTATCAACTTATTTTAACCATGGCAAAGCTCCACGACATCACGTATAAATCCAACCAATTTATTTTATTTGAATCAACCTTTCATGAGTAAGTTATGACTTGTATCTGAATCCCGAACAGGTCTATCGTTGAATCGTTAGCCCCATCCCACTTCTCAATCGAACGCGTTGCTAACCCGTTAATTTCGTAGATATAGTATATCGTGGATCAAACTCATTCACTGAATTTATTTGTTATTCCGTATTCCACAGAGACTCCTATCTATTTTACTTTCGAACAATTCAGTATTTAAACTTTACATCTTCATCAGTCCGACTCACGTCCCCACTTCCTCAGAACTACCATTTTTCTCGGAATTTTTGTTGGACGCTTTGTTTTCAATAGCACCCGATAACACCCGACAAGCACAGGTTGCCACATTTATGCACACCCAGTGTAAATCGGAAAAAGTTCCCAACCGTTTATCAGACGGAAGAGCGTGCCATTTTGAATATGTACAACTGTAAACTTAATCTTGTTTTTTTGTATCCATAATGAGAATAACTTTGTAATTTATGAACATGAATCAGTTTTTAGCACATGAATTTGCTGCCACAGGGTAGTGAAACGCGTAGTACCAAGTACTAAAGCTGTTGAAATAACAAAGTTGTTCTCATTATGGATATCCATAAGCACCACGAAGCCACGCCTGATGGGATTATGTTTGTCCTTGTGTGGTTGAACCTTTTCTTTCGTTCATAATTTATTTCAATAGAAAGGACAGTTTGCACTTTTGGTCACTGAATAAGATTATAGGTGGCCCGACCGTTTGAGTAGTGATTCCTGATCTGATCCTGAAAATACCTGATGCTGCCTCCTCCTCTGTCCAATATGTTCGCCTCTCCCCCCTCTTCCCCCACCGCCTCGAAGCCGCCCTTGAAGTGTACCACTTCCTCATTCCTCGCCTTCCTTCCCATCCCCCAAAGGACCGGGCCGGCCAACTGGCCCCGTCGCCGAAGCGGTCGTTGGTGGTCCTGCCTCGGAACACGTACCACCACCGACGGCAAAACATATTTCATCGCGGCAGACACCTGATTGACGCGGCCTCACTCGCTTTCGCCCCGCAGGGAAACCTCCCGAGAAACGGGATGAAATTGATAACATCCGATGTCGGGGTAGGATGGGCCTGCCGGCGCGTGCAGTGCCGCATACTACGGTAGTGTGGTCTCAGGCGTCGAACGGTGAAAATTTAAAATATCCACGGCGTTAATAATAAAACAAAAACTCAACTTTTAGTCCATTGTCATAAAATATTGAACATGGTTTGACGCTTTAACCGTAATAACGACAGAAATAGTTGCGACCATGGAGTGTTAGTCATTAAAAAGCGTGGAAATTGACATTGTGTTTTACTATTAACATCATGAATGCATGAAATCTTTGGGCAAACTAAGAATCGACTTTAATATAGATCACCAAAGTGCATTAATGACATTAAAAACTCAATGATGACACGCAAAAGATGATTCCCGGCCTCGGTGACGTCCTCGTCTGCAAATCCGGAGATAATGGGTTTGAATTCTGGCAGGGTGGATTTTCCACCGGGAGCACGGATGTGTGTGTATGGCCCTTGTTACAAAAATGTTGTTATATAGTATCGTAGCCGTAATTGGCCGCTTAGTATTGTGTGTGTGTGTGTGTGTGGGGAATCGTAAAATAAATAAAAGAATTCCCGTGGTGCCTCACGTAGAAAGATACGAACGGTGTGAACTTTTGATTTCAATGCTGCTCAACTTCTACACAAGAAACACAATAGGGGGAGGGGCAGATGTCTGGACCCAGTTATTGGAATGAGGAGAAAGGAGTCTGGAGAGCTCGAAGGTCACGATTTTGGATCACATCTCAGAAATGTGAGTCTTGCTTTTGGGATACTTTTTTTTCCACTGAACGTCGACATAGCAACTCGGCATCGGCCGCTTACGAAGTGATAGAATTAATCCGCTCGCGATGGAAGAAAGTAGTGGAGAGGCGACAAGAAACTTAGACCTTGGGATATAATGAAAGAGAGTCGGTGTAAATTCGGTGCAAATTGTCTTTCGAGAGGCTCCCCGTGGCTACGGAGTTGCCCTCGCTTTGATCATTTATTTGGGAAAGGTGTGACGATCAAGAAAAAACTAGAACTTTGTGAAACAGAAGAAAGGTCCTGCCTAAGTATAACTCCTCACTCCCAATTCACTCTTGAGTAACATTTTTTGTGTACAGAAAAATAATAAATAAATAAACAAACATATAAGTATATATACAGATACACACATAACTCAAGAAAGTCTCAAACACGAGCAAATAACTCTGGTTTGATAGACAAAATAAACAAAAACTGAAAATAACAGAATTTATGAATTTTCCGTGGCGCTGCCACCTTTGTCACTGTTTGAGAAAGTATTATTATAAATAATAATAATAAAATATTAGTAAATTATATGTATATGCATATATATAGCAGCTATATCTTTATTATATCAACAATTCTATGTATAATTACTGATTATACACTGTACTTAGGAAGAGAATTGATTTTAAAAGAGAAGGAAACTAATAAGACAAATATTAAGGTATGAAAGTCTGAAATGGAGGGAGAGAATAGGTATTTTGGATAGAATGATAGCTAGTATGTAGAATGTCCAGTGGAAGAGGAGTTTAAGTTAAGGCAGGGCTCGACAGTTCTAAATTGTAATTCATCAAAAAACCTAGCTTAACCGATAGATTACCCTTAACCTTAATTTTTCTTAAAGAGTTGAGATTTGTGTGAATTGCCTTTGGAGGAAAAAGGGAGCAAAAGGGTAAACTATGAGTTAGTTTTGTGGAAAAAGACGACTACTGGTCGTTGGCACCTAGCGAATTGAAAGTACAGCATATTATATCGGCAGATTGGATCACGCATATGATGTAATTACAAGATAATTTATGTTCACGACGATATCGATATATCCCAGCAAGAACGCTAACTAATTTCTACGTTTATCCCAAGAATAATACTAAATATCCACATTAGCAAGTGAGAACCCCCCAATATAAAATTACCTTGTGGTGCCTCGCAGGGTGTTATACTGAAAGCAATCTTCAACCCTAAGGTCGGTTTGATGAATGAGAACAAAGCTCACCTAGTACCTAATAAGCCCAACGGCGCAGGGTGTGAAAATTCACACCTTAGTATAGACGGCACAATTCATTTCCCAGTGCCGCCTGTGGTTCCCCAGAAAGGTCTGGTACCCAGAAAATCACTCATTTTTTGTTAAGCAGGAAGCGTCCGAGATATGACCGGACTTTGAACCCGGGTCCCCTGTTCAGTAGTTAAACGCTCGAGTCACTGGGCTACCACGACCTTAACTTATATCAAACCATCAGCAACTATCGATTAAATATAAAATTTATATCATGATCTGTCAAGGCGATTGGCTGAAAAAAATGTTGCCTCCTGGAAAAGGTTATTACCGAGTTGTGCTCAAGTCCCTATCGCACATGCCAAATCATACGTCACGTGAATATCTTCTCCCGTATTGGACGACGTTTCCTTGCTAGTGTTTTACATAACTAAATTCTACGCACAATAAACCTTATGCGCAAAATATCCCTGGATCAGAACGTGAAGCCAGTCAAACTTTAGAGGCCGCCTCAGAAAACCGCATTGCTGCCAACCTTAAAATTGCTATATCATAGGGTGAAGAATAATGAATACTGTATCAAACCAACTTTTAACTTGTAGAGATTGAAGTTGATGAATATTAGGAAAAAAATCTAACGAATCACCTTAGGAAGTTAAAAGAAAATTAAAATAACGTGCTGAGTACTGAGCTGCAAAGTTGGCCAAAAGCGAAACCAATTCAACTTAAAAGTCAACTTTTTAATGTGTTACTCCCCAAGTTGTTAACGTCTTCGTCCTGTGTATTTTTTCATGCGTAATCCATTCTTCTTTTCACAAATGGATGCTTATTCTCTTCGTGTGCAGGCCTCGTTGTCAAACTCTCCCGAACCCCACCCCCTCCTACCCTCCCCTCGCCGTTCTCCCCGACGAAGGATACCCCCCCATATCGCATTCCGCCCCCCACCCCCCCACAGGCACGCGATCCACCTCAGTGTCCTCTCGAAATCGGTGGCGTGGTTTTGTTGTGGTTGTCACATCCAATAACGACACGGTGTCCCTTGGCTGTCGCGGGGCGAGCAGGCTATGCCCTAACGTGAGGACTGTGTTCTTCTCGCGCGATTATCTGGGCTTCAGTTTTAATTCAAATAAATGCTATGCTGGGTCCCATCGTCAACGGAAGCGGACGCTCATTCGTAAAAAAAACTTTTAAAGTTTATCAATAGTCAAGATGCTGTCATTACCATCGGGTATCTGCTGTCTGCCTTCACACAAACATCCTGTTTCGTTTTCTTTTGTGCTTGGGTTGAACAACACTGCCGATAAGCTTGTCATCTGTTATTTGTATAGAGAGCGTTGAAACTTTTCACCACCTTCTCACCGGGACTGGAATCAATGACTCACCAGGCTGGACTCGGGCGACTTTGTCCTTGCTGCTGGATTCATTACCCAGTCATAATCAATCATCTCGAGTCAGAATTTTAAACTGTAATAATTAGATGTTAGTTTGTCTACAAACTTTACGTCGCGAAACTAATTTTCCATCACCAACGTCACCAAACTAATTTCTAAATAATACGAGTATATTAAAAAATTTCGACTCACGAGTGAAACACATCTTCATACCGCGTCGTTAATTCAGATCCATATCATGTTATTATTGCAATGTACTTCATTTTCCCTCTCCGTCTGTAACTTAACATTTAGTAAGTTTCATTATTTTTTTGTTCCTTAGATCAATGTAGCTTTTCCCAATTGTCTACTTTTCCTCTACCCTACTTTTCATCATTCACGAAGCTGATCTACCTGCGAGTTACGTATCTATGTATGCCATAGGTGGTAAATATTTAGAGTTCTTCATTAGATTTTACACGGGTTACATTTTTAAGATGTTGTAATCTTCACTCTGGTAAATAAGGAAAATGGCACTTTATGTTGCCTTCAGTGGTACAAATTTATGACTACGTGAAGAAATCGCGATAAGGCACTATTTTTTAAATAAATGTGACCTAAGCAAAAATTCGATGTTGGAGAAATGGCTGAAGAATGCAATTCCCTTCTTCATGACATTTCACCGAACTTCTTATTTTGCAACTTCAATGAAGTTCCCGTCACACAATAATTTTCGAAATTTTCTTTGATGCATTTATTTTCTTACCGTTCATTTAGAGCAGGGATGGCGAATCTTTTGGCCTAAGTTATAGCGTAAAGGGTAAAAAACTCTTGCCTTCCGTGACAACCCATCGACTGAGATAGCGAGTCTGTTTTTTTGTCTATAATAGGCATTGAATGTTTTTACTTAAAGTCATATTTCGAATTATAATACCGATAGAATTACGATTTTTCCTTTCTTTATCGAAATTCAGTGTTACGCACCGGAAACTCGGATGGAATTAAAGATCCCGATGCAGAAGGATACGGATATCTTTCTCCCTTCAATGTTTCACGATGAACTTAGTATTATCCATCCCTCTTGAAAATATTCCTTCCACACAAGTTGTATCGTATGTCGAAAAACGAAAAAGTTTATAACAGCAATATTACTCCAACCTCATAATATGATGGGGTGTTATGCGACCACCTTTAAACCTTGATCTGTCAAAGGATACTTTATTTCTTTCTACGCTTTAGAAAAATTAAAAGGAGTTCGCTCCTTGAATTTTGGACTCAAAATCAATTGAGTCAATTCTTGAATAAAAGAAAGACGTCGTTTTCAAGCCTTCGAGACGCGTTATCGGGAATGTTAGAGGGTAGGATGAGGGATGCTCCAACGGAAAGATAAAATCATTATCAGTAACGTCTCACACTGTTATGAAAATCGCCATTTGAGTAGAGGAAACGCCAAGGAAGCGAAGTCAAGCGTCAGAAAAATGTTAACAGGTCTGGACCCTTAATACACGAGGAGATGGAATCTTATGAATACACCATAGGCGGCGGCTGCCATATTCCTGTCATTATGTAATAATAAGTAAAAGTCTAGAGTTTTTAATGATTTCAAAAACAAACTAACCGCAGAGAAGGGAACCTGAGAAAATCCTTTCTTGGATTACTAATCACATTCAACAGAAATCTTAGAGAATCTCTGAAGAGTGAGTTAAGTAAAACTATTCGGGGGCTGACTGGAAGGAAAGTATAAGGACTGTGTTATATGATCAATGATGGAATGAAGTGATTTCTAAGAGTGACTTATTCATTTAAAATGCTTGTTTTAATAACAATAAGCAATTCTGATCGCCAAAAAGCATTGCAAAGATGTTAAATTGAATTGTTTGAAAAAATTTGGTGTAGTCAGTGTTTGATAAATCCTGAAGAGTTGCTTTGTATCGAATATAATTTTTCTATTTGTGGAGGGCGAATTTGTTCAACGAAAATTCCATTATGTATTTTCGAAAGAGCATGATATTTCCGACGAGATTCAAGTTAACAGGAATGGCCTCGGAAGAATATTCGCTTTCATTACAAACGGCTCCTGATAATGGCCAGCGATATCGTTGACATATGGCCTTCTTATGGCATGATCCTTGTGTGCCAGCAAAGCGAATTAGCTGCTGCGTAGAGATAATTAGTGGGTGGCTAAAGAAGCTGAAGACGTCAAACTCTAAGTTCGCACTTTATAATGATGTTATCGTAATTGAAAACTACGACCATCCACTACTATTCCTCTACTTTTTGTCACAGATTCAATTGCACATCTTTTTGCATTTGAGTTTAGTTTAAATCCCTCGGTCTTATTAATCTGGGCTTCCACTTTATTATTCTGTAACAGGATTTTTAAAAAATTAATTCTGAATCTTGGGCGATATTACGTCGTTTTAATAGTTTTAAATTATAATATATTTGATAATCATACCATGAAAAAGATGAAGAGCATTTATGAAAGTTGAACTGACTAAGTTGGTGAAAGTAATGCTATGATAATACTCAGTAACGTTTAGAAGAATATTAAAGTTCCAAATTCTATAAAAGAATGGCGACGTAATAAAGATTTGGGGTTGTAATTGAATCGTAACGTTTCACAAAAACGAGAATTTGAGATTGTTATATGTATAGAAGTAATTGTAGTTTATTTGGTGCCTACAAATGTCTTACAAAAATATGATAGCTTTTGCCCAATCATTGACAGATGGATGGAACATTTCTTTTCCAATTATATGCAGCCTTCTGAATGAATCCTTCAAACAAAGACTGATGTTATCCAATTAATTAATTGATAGATAAGTCACCTCCGTCTATAGAAGCGGTATGGTAAATATGTCCATTCTCACTAGAGATAAGAGAAAATATGTCTCAAATCGAAAAGAAATCATTTTACGCGAGAAAAGAGATTACTGATCACGAGTTAAACTCGACAAAAATCAAGTCTCACCAAAACATTTTACTTCTTGGAGTAACAAGAAAAAACTCTGCAATTCCACAAACTAAATATCTATTTGTGGAATTTGTGTTTTTTTTTCTGTTACTTCAAAATGAAAGAATTCCACCGAGATAATCCAGAAAACATTTCCACCTTTTTCTTCTTTATGGTCTCCAATTTTAGGTTTTTAATCTAGCATATCAAGGTTATCATCAAGTAATAACTCTCTTCAATTTCTGAATGGGAGACATCAGAAATTAAATAGATTTATTAATTCACTTTCGATAATTTCTTTATAACTATTTAATACATTAGTCTATCTCACAGAAAGATTTCATTTATGTACATACATAAATCTCCGTGTTTTTACTACCATTTAGACTTTGCGGGTAGAAGGTAATACTCGCAGATGTGGAATTTACCGAGATTTTCCCCCTAAATCGATTAATCTGTCTTTTAAAACTTGGTGAAAAGCCATGAATGACTTTTTGTGTCCAAGTAATTATTAGTTCACAGAGAGCTGAGCTATCAGTGTTGATAGGACATCCGTTACCAATATGGCAGACAAAGGGAAAATCGTTAGATAACCGAATGTCACCGCAAATAGACACTATGACCTCCATATTTTTCAAGTTTAAAAATAAAACCCATAAATCAATGACCGAAAGTTTATTCAAACTGGAGCAGGCATACCGCTGGGTGATCGATCATGGACTCAAATAAATTTCCCTTTCCGATTCCGATCCAAATTTTCCACCTGCAAATGTTTTCTTATCTTAAAATATTTTTTGACTACTACTTTACGAGGCTGATGTTTATAAGTTCAAAATCAATATTTATAGACCCAACTAAACAGATTCGCTAGACGTTGCATTGTAATAAATTATTCACATTTCTCTTCAATTCACCTCCTCTTCACCACCTCATGACCTCATATCCTTTTTCGAATTTTCGCGGTTGTTATATAGGCATATTTTAATTGCTTAATTAATTCCAGTAATGATCATTGGAATGCACAAAAAGGAACAGCCCTCGTCTAAGATGGGTCTGCTTAGGAAAAACGTAACACTTATAGTTGAGAGTTTCATCACATATGCGTATTAATGATGTACTTCACTATAATAAAAACAATAATTTAATATAAACATTTATGGAGGTAACGCTGTCATAACCCTAGTTACAATGCTACGAGTGCATTCATACATGAAAAGCATTAAATTTCGCTAATCTATCGCGAACCAGGACGTAATTGTAACCTAGAGATGCTTTGAATTTTATGAGGAAAAGCTGAATATAAAGTCTGTCTCCACGCCGTGATTTCACAAGCAAAACGAAAACATGAAGTAATCTATATCGTTAATCAAGAATTAAGACTAAATGGTTAGTCCCATAGATTGCTTTTAAGGGAGTGGATACAGAAAAGGACAGCTGTTTTAGTTCCTCCCTCAGCATAATTTTAATGGACTTTCGTTTGGAGACTGACTCCATCCGTTAATAAATGATGTGCTAAAACGTATGCTCGAATGACTCGGTGAACAAGCGTCATGCTAGTTTCAGGTGTGATGTGATGGAATACGAAAATATTAATTATAAAAGATGGCAATTTTCCACTGTTAAAAATATACTTATTTTGGCCGGTTTCAATGTCACTGCGTAATCATCAGGTCTCAAAACGCGTCATGCTATATTTCTACCTTTCCTTCAGCGCATACTCAAACTATAGTTGGACGGAACTATCGATATTGGAGTTCCCCTTTTCAGTTCTCATTACGTTGAGGCTTAGAAAAACCGGAGAGATGAACTGCAAGCCGCCACAAGGGCGCAGGGGGTGAGTTAGCCATCACCAGGCATGCATTCCCACATGCATATATTAGATGTAATTCACATGGAGAGAAACTAATTACATTCAAAAAATTTCATTGATAAAATAAAATACATGCCATGGCAAACGAAAGGAATAAACATTTAATTAAAAATATGCATATTATAATACATATATATATATATATACTAGTATACTAGCTATCCTATTACTTCCAAGCATGATGTGATATTTATTTTGGTCTCTAAATGCCCGTGGAAAAAATGACATTTTATATCTTTCTGTTCTACAGTCTATCTCTCTGATTTTATGTAAGTGATCTGATTTACCATAGTACCTCGGGACTTGTAGTATATATTTGACTTCTTCGCCGAAGTGATCTTCCTGAAATCTGTATAATAAATTTAACCTGTACTTCAACCTACGCTCAACTAGTGGTTTCCAACCTTATTTCTGTAATAAGCTAGTTACACTGCAGTGATGGTCGTAACAATCTTTCACAAACCTAGCTGCTATACGCTGTACTCGATCTAACTCCAAAACCAGTCCTGCCTCATGAGGGTCCCACACACTCGACGCGTATTCGAGATGAGGCCTGACTAATGAAAAGTAACAGCGCTCTTTTACCATCTCATTACTTTTCATTGGTAACCGTCTTATGAATCCTAACTTTTTATTTTCCATTCCACTAGTCTCCCGATCATGTTCGTATGAGAAGGAACTGCCATAAATTCCAATAGCCTTTTTTATGCATGATTTCACTTACGTATCATTTATTTTGATAATGGTATCTCCCGTCACTTGGTAAAAACGATCGGTAGTTACCCAATGATGGCTGGGTGCAGTCGAAACCAGGGTTCTCTTAACTAAAATTGTGGAAATAAACCAAGTTCACTCATTTACCTTTTACTGTATCATTTATTATAGGTCATAAATAACGCCAGTGTGCCTATGATTTGCTAGTAGAGACATTATTTGAAAATTCTTCTTGTTTCAAAGGACGACAAATATGCTATTTAATCACTGTCTGATGCTACCGAATGTCTATCCCTCGGGGTATTAAAGGCAATACAAATTACAGAAATTAAATCCAAAGTTAACGTTCAATTTCCAGCTGTCATTTGAAATGCACGGTTTAAATTTTGCAGAGATAACTTCGTTTGAATTAAGGGTGTGTCGAAGCGAAATTCCTACTTCGTTTGGACTGATGGGCATTAGAAGAGAACAGGCATCTCTCCTTCTGTAAAATGTCGTCGGATATGACTTCAAGGGTTCTTCTCGACCGAAAGCGGATGACGTGGCCAGGGTTTTTTTCTCCAGACACAAAATATCCCCCAATCCCCAGCCGCGAAACAAACGACGATCAGTCATGCAAAAAGCTCCACCACCCCTTCCTATCCAATTTCAAATCCAACATCCTGTTAAGTGTTCCACGAGGATGTTTTCCCACGACGACCTTTTTTTATCCACGATTGATTTTCAGTGAATTTGAGTCACGGAAAATGAAGGTTTAAGCCGAGGAGGAGATCAGTACGGAGGAGGAAGAAAGAGTCATAAGTACGAGGTGCATTCAAGTTATAAGGCCTCCGATTTTTCAAACTAATTATTCACCTTAAAAACAATGAAACTTGTGTTACTCCTCGACGTAATCTCCCTTCAGCAGTACACATTTTTTGCAACGTCGACGCCATGATTCTATGGCCACGGTGAAGGTTTCTTTAGCAATCTGTTTTGATCACTGGAAAATCGCTGTGACGCTGTCGGTGTGCGAGGCCGAGATTGTTTTGGTTCGCTGCAACATGATGTTCTGCCTTCTTTAAACTGTCGCACCCATAAACGCACTTTCGACATGACATGACATAACTCCATCACCAGTTGTCTTCTTTAACTGGTCACGTAACGAAAAAGTTGCCATTTTAAGTATCGAAAACAGTTCTCATTCTCGCTGCTGTCGCTAGAGGTTCTGTCTGTCGTACAGTTCTGCCATCTCTGTCACTCATTGACAAAGAGTGACCGCTCATTTTAAAACAAACCTGTTTCTATCTGTGGCCAGTTCGGAGAAAAAAATTGGAGGCTTCACAACTTTAATGCACCTCGTGTTATCCAGGAAAAGGCGGTGGGAGCATTAGGAAGTTTTGAAAAACGGTATTCACCACTGCAATTAGGAGGAGATCCCATTGTGGATCACGATTAGTGATTTCCCAGCTGACTCCAGATAGTTGGACCGAGAGAAGCGCTAGAAGAGTGAGCACTTAATTATTGAGTAGCGTATTGTGCACAGCTTTATCGCTATTGCTGAGAGGGTCTCAAATGTATGACTAGCGTGTAAATACACCCCCCTGATTTTTCTTTGCAATCTGTCAATCAATCAGGAAATTAGCTAGATTTCATTCTTTAAAAAAAATACGATACAAATGACACCACAGTAAAATTTGGTAAATCGACCCGGAATCAAACTTCTTAGACATTACCCGATGATGAAGTTTTAGACATTGAAAGCGGTCGTGCTTCCGAGTTTACTGAAAAGATTTTATAAGAATAAAATAATTGAAGCAAACCACCAAATTAAACCAGAGCTTATTTATTTCATCGCTTCACAGAGGAAAGTTGCCTCTTTCTAAAAAGCACATAGTTGATTTTTCTTAGATGGTTGTGATTATAATCACAAAATATACGTTTTGTCGAACCCATGTGTGATTTCTAGATGGGTGACAACGGCCATTACTTTCTCACTATCAAAAGTGTTGAACCTTAAAAAATTAGCAATGTACTCCACGACTTATAGCAAACATGTTAGCATAAGTAATGTCCCTCTGAAAAAGATGCAATATGCAATATTTGGCATATCTAACTTTTCCCTTTAATTGGATTCTCAGTATGTGGATCGATTTTTCCAGCTTTCTTTCCAATCCCAAACCCCCCTTTAATTGGATCTTAATGACGGCCCATTAAGTGCCTCTGTAAGAGAATAAAATTGCTCTGGAATGAGCGAGGGCAATTTGGCTATGTTAACCAGGAGACTATAGTTATTCTTCCTTAAATCACCATAACATTCACGGAAAAAAATATAAGACCTGATGATATAGCTCTGCTACGAAACCATGATCGTTCTACATAAATTTTCATGTGGAAACAGCAGAACTAGTTCTTTTACCCACTGTATTATATTATAGTCTCGCCATTTAATGTCTGCCTCACCCTATATGAGATAAAATTAAGACTCAAAATACTCCATTTTAATTTATAAGGCATTTAGACATTCCCTCCCATGGGATTGGAATAATATCTACGAATGATCTCAATTATCATTATATAAGAAAGATTTTCTGCTCATGGCTGAAGGCTCAAAAAAAGTGATTACATTGGTGCGAAGCAAATTGATCGATATCGCGTTATCTCACCCCCGTCGAGCTTCAAATTCCTTCCTCCTTTCACAATGATCGTACAAAAAAAAACTCATAAATTTATTTAGTCCTCAAGAGAGAGAAATAGGAAGGTAACTTGAGAACATCAGTGGCTTGACTGTCAATAAACTACCGTATCATTACTGGGAAGATGGGAGGAGATCACCAAATAGCAAGGGTTGAGGTCGAGAATGCTACTCGGGTGTATGTGATACCTGTCGTCACATGAGTTATTTATTTTTACTGCCAAGGATGTATTGAACTTTAAAGCTTAAAGAATATGCTGGGCGATCGAGTTATTTTTTTAGGGCAATGGCAATGCATACGCCAAAGTACCCTTTTGTTCTCCGATGTAATAATCAAACTCTTATTCGTGCAGATTGTGCAGCCTAAGAACTGCCCTTAATTATATTTCGAAAGGAAATCTCTTTCATCATGTATCAGATATCCACCCCGGTTGATTTTTTTTTCGTCTAAGAATAATTGAAGCATATATTGGAGCGATGCATAATGACGGGGGAATAGAATTGCTAAGGAGCGATCCATGTAAAATGTGACAGACTTGGTCTCAGACTTCCGGTTGCGTTGAAGGTCGATGCGCAAGGTCACCGAGTCTGGCTGTAGTATAACATATACATTTTTGAACGCGTACGAAGGAACCTGATGATGGCCTTTGACTTTTTGATGCGGGACTCCATAAGCAAGAGGGAACATAACATACACTAGTGCTCACCAAAAATCGCTTAGTGATTGAGGAAAGGGGAGCCTGGTTCCCCTTAGATAAGGGTCGCTCAACGGAGTGAGAAACTAAGATTTTCTCGTCGAACGCTTCTCTAGTCAAGCAGTCACAATCGTTCCCGACATGCCCCTTTGGTTCAATCATCAGTGGATAATTTAATAAAATCGAATGAGTTAGTACTAAATAAATGGTCTTTTGTCCAAAAAAGAAAAGATTTTCGGTTAAACCCAGGGAAGAAACCACTTGGGAACGTGGAAGAATTTGATACTTAATGCTGCAATAGCGATCGAGGAAGCTGGAGCGAGATGATAAGAATGCGTAGAATGCTGAGGACGCAACTGTTATCGAAAAAGAAGTACTTGATTTGACTTGAGGGTGTGTATCGTAAGAAAGTAGGTATGGAATTTATCACAAATGATTGTGAAATAAGCGGAGAAAATAAGATTAGAAGCAATGAATATGTTGAACCCTGCTGGAATCTAAGAATTTCTTATTAGAAATAAGGTTAACTTCTATTATAAATAAAACAAATGGATAAATAGAGTGACTATGGAGAAGTTCTTCGAAGAGAAGCCTCTAAAAGACGCTAATCGAAAACATCCTTAGGAGCTACGGTTGAGAGAAAACTTAATATACGGGAGAGCATGAGGGAAGACCTACAGAAAAAAGGCAGGGATGAACTGTGAAAGAAAGTAAAAGAATGTCAGAATGAGTAGTTATGAAGGTGGAGAGATTAGTAAATGACAGGAGAGTCTGGAAAACTGTTACATACCAATTCCTGAACTGAAAACACGGCGAGAAAAAAGTTAAATGTTGTAATAGCAGGCCCTTTTCCGGCTTATCTCATGAATGAATTTTTTCCGAATCTAGGACATAAATCCCTTCTGCGACGAAAAAAGGAATTTATTCGGGTTTCATATTGTTGCGATTCTAGCCAATGGTTTCTCCGAAATCCCGTGCTATGTATGGACATTGGGCCCGGGCACTCTGAAAACAAGTTCTAAGGGTCAGAGAAGTCTCACACTCCACAGGAAGCCATTACTTGCGAGCTACATTTAGCATTCTCTTCTGTATTCATATGTTATTATTCTTACGTAAAATATTAGTTATAAATATTTCCAACGCTTTCTCTTGATTCTCTCAAGCCCATTCCTCAAATAAGTATTTATTTTACAAAATGTGACGCTGGTTACTAAATTCAATTATTAGAAACTAAAAAAAGCATCGCTATTGATTCATCTGTTTCAAAATCATATAGCTGTCATAGGAAATCAATCAATAATAGGATATTTTTAACCTTTTCTCCATTTCTCAAATTAATTAAGTTTTTCTGATTTTTTTTCCTTGTACGTCTGAAATTTTTTATTCCACATATCCCATCCTAAACATCCCTATGTCACCCTGGCCATTCGAGTTTTCCTCGGCGATTGTGCTCATTAGGTATTTGCGTTTGACAACACTCTCGAAATGCTTGTCTTTTCATGTTGTCGGAATTTTTCTACCTGCTCCTCTCCCGCCTACTTTACTTCATTCTTTACTTAAAAAAAGAATTTAATTGGAACTGCCAGCATAAAGTGAACGGTTATACACAGTGGAAGAACCTGGTGGAGTCATATACGAGTAGTACGGGTAGAGACAGAAGTCATGTAAGTAAAAAGCAGAGAATTGTTGGTTTAATGCTTAATAAAAATTGGTCGGTGATTTTTTTCAAGGGAATTATAGATGTGGCTAGTGTTTATAATCTAACCCTTTAAATTCTTGGAGTACGGACCCATTTTGAGTTTTAATACCTCAGGAAAATTGCGTTTAGACTGTTCCAAGCAATAAATGCGAAATTAATTGCTGGGCTAGATGCGAGCCTACAACTTCACGTTGCAATGATGCAAACTGAAAATGACACTAGAAACAATTTTTTTTATATTTACCTTTAATTGCATTAAAACATATACATTCAATGTTTTCTTATACATAAACTTTCAAAGGAAACGTAAAGCTCGATTTCTAAGTCATATCTTTTAGCCCTTTGAGAATGAGTTACATAAGAGAAAAAATTATTAATCGTATCAATTAACATTCAGGGCTACTGATGCTTAGCATATTAAACAAAAGTCGGCTAAAATGATTGTTACACGGCAACTTGGTTAAATAAAAGCACAGACCATAACGCCGAGCCCCGTAAAAAAGAAAATTACAGGAAATCAAAGCTACAGAATCTAAGAAATAAGTTACAAAATTTAGCTACAGACTTCACAAGTTGGCCCAGAAACTTGAAATTCAATTCAAATGCGCGTCGTTAGTGTTTCCATGGATACGAACTGTCACTAATTCTTTCCCATTATGTATTGATATGCAAATGGGAATTATTCGTTATTATTTGCAATTAGGAATGTATATATAACATATGAAATAACCTTCATGCATATGTAAATCGTTCTTGGGCGACTTCAATGCCCTTAACGGTTACTACTCCCATGCCACTCACTTAATGAATATTAGGTAACTCAAACATATTTTAATGTCCACGGTTGACAACTAATGGCTCGGGAAATCGATAAAGAGACCGTTTTAAACGAGAGTCTAGTCTTTGAAACATCTCTCCGAGGTCATATGGACTCATGGATACAATTAATAAATGTATATCCATCAGTGCTTCCCACATCCTAGAGGGAAGCCCACATTACCAAAGTCGTAAATTAATCAACCTCCCGCCGATTATCCTATAGATAGCCCTCTTAGTGGAGGCCGGCTTACACTACGCCACCAAACATCAAGTGTGTGTCACACTTGCTCTTGCTCACGCCATCGGACCGAACCTTGCGGAGGAGAAGGAGATGCGCGCCACGACGTAACCGAACGATCATAGCTCGTGGATCTACTGGTCCCCAGTGGAATCTTCCAGTGTTTTCGAGAAACTCTCGGGCGCTCCGGCGAAATCGTATACGATATGTATCGAAAGATATTTCGGGTAAAGATGGAAAAAAATTCGGAAAGCACTTTGGGATCGTATTTACCAGCTTGGTCGATTTCCGTCCTCCGTTGAACCCCTTAGCCGTCGAAAGTAAACTCATTCGTAGGGCGTTTACGCTTTTTAAATAAACAATTGCTCAAGTATTTTCTTCTTCTAGTCATTATGGCCCTCGATTGACCGTTACTATTCGCGTATTCAATAAGAATTCAATGAATTCTGTATAATTTCTGTGTCGCAAAAGTATGTTACGGACGCTCTATGCTATGATTTTTTAAAACGCGTCTTTAAATAAACGCATGGACCCCAAGGCATTTGAAGTTTCTGGTCCTAGAAAATTGTTTCCAACAATGGTGGGACTGTGGCGTGATAGCCGAGACAAAACACTGGGCGATTCCACAGAAAATAATTCATTTGCGATCTAGGAAACCTAGGGCATAAATGTGGAATTTTATGTGGAAATACAAATTTTGTAACGTAGAGTACGTTTGTCGATATGCCTCGAATTTCCCGTTGGTTTTCGAACGAAAGTTGAAAAGTTGAGTTTAATGTGTTTCAAACGTTATAACAAGCAGTCATTACTTAGTCAAAGGCCATTCTCCTCTACGAGAAAGAAGGAAGAAAGAATTCATCCGGTAGAGTATTGGGAGTCAATGTGATCTAAACTGATAGAATGCAAAAATACTCTTTTCGAACATGTCTTACTATAAGAGCTAGGTTGGATTTTTATCGTGGATTTTCTGTATGCGACAGTATATTTTCTCGGTGCTTTCCCGGCGAATGATGCTTACAAAGTCTTCTCGGGTATTCCACCGGGTCAGGGGTTCCATTCTGGCCGACGTTTCGACTCTCGACTCGAGGGTCGCCCTCAGGGATGATGAGTGGTCAAGTATATGTCCCTTTAAAATGTTGTCTTCTACCCGATGCAAAATCGTGGCACTCCAAAGCTTTGGCACTGAGCAATTATTATCGGCTCACCTGTTACCCCTACTTGCGTGCAAGGTCGTGGAGCGTCTGAACGTCATGGAGATGAGGGGCTGGTCATAAATCTTCTTCTTCCACTCTGAGATGTTTTCATTTCCGACGGCAGTCAAAAGCGAAGACAAAAAAAAACACATTTCGAATAATTCTTAAACCTATCAAAGACTCGTAATATTTTAAGATTTGGAAGAATATTGTCACTCTGCTGTGGCACTGGATACAGTTGCAAGATTTATTCAGCGACATTTATGCCCTAATGAAGATGAAAACACTTGGTTTTTCCACATGAATTTTTTTTGTTATATACGACCTAGGTTTCGACTTGCAAAGTCATTCAGGTGAATTACAGAGGACATACATTGGTTATATACTATATGGAGAGGGGGAAGGGGGGGGGGAAGATGGGCGCATGTAGGAGGAGAGGAGGTGGGGGAGGCTGGTGACGTTCGGTCTCAACCCCTTGAGACCAAACGTCACCGGCCTC
>WURS02250825.1:0-19395 GCA_011762765.2 Rhinocypha anisoptera | reverse complement strand
TCCTATTCCCAGGAGGATTCGATAAAAATTCGGGGTAATTGCGTCACCGAACGCATGCAGTTGATCCGTGTTGGTTTACCCGACGCGAGAATGGGAGACCCTTCCTCGTCGAGGAACGACTCTCTCTCTCTCTCTCTCTCTGTTTCTCCTCCATTTTCCTTCTTTTCTCTTTCCGTGGCTTCCTCGAAGGAGCGGGGATGGGGATTGCCCACCTATTTGAGAGATAAGAACACCAGTTCGCCGGCCTCGGCCGACTCAGGGGATTCGTCCGAGTTTGGAATGTTTCCATATCGCGGAGGCAATTACGGCACCACTGTGTGTCGTCTCGCGGGAAAGACACTTTAACATCACGCCGAAATTTGGAAAATCCACGTCACGTGACAAAATCATTTGATTCGACCGGTATTACAACGCAGAACTTTCGGTAACCGGAGAAGCAGAGTATCACCTACTATGGGAATAAAAAATAATGGATACTCGAGTTTAAACATCAGTTACAAGAAAACGCCCCAATAGATCTCAAGGTGCCAAGAAACCAAATATTAGCTTGTTCGATGTTCCGTTGTGTGGTATAAGACATATATTTTATGTCGTTTATTCAAACCTTTTCTTGAAATGCTATTCGGGAAAAAACAAATTGCCCATTTCTTCGCCTTCCGACGAAACTCTAAACTTCTATCAAACCACAATAGATATGTTTATTGGCACCAAACTTTAAAATTATCAAGATTAATGTTTTATCAACAGGTTTTCTAGCTCTTGTGCTCATTGCATTAAAACAAGAGAACTTGTTAATACGAAAAATGTAAAACACATTTTTCTCGTCACCGGAAGCCCGTACATAATCAAATAAATTGAGAAAGCTTTGGAAGGAAAACGCTAATGAAATCGGTATGTTGAATATTTTACATTTTTCACGACAAATTCTCTTGTTTTAATTTAATGATCATAAGAATTAGAGAACCTGTTGAAAAAGGATTAATCCAGATAATGTTAAAGTTTGGTGTCAATAAATACATCTAATATGGTTTGATAGAGGTTTAATGTTTCGCCGGCAGGCGAACTAATGGTCACTTTATTTGTTTACGTCCAAATAACCTTCCAAGAAAAGGCGATTAAAAATCTCTGTCTTATACCACACAACGCAACATAAAAGAGGCTAAAATTTCCTATCAATTACGCTGAGATTGATTGGGTGGTTTTCCTGTAATTGAATTTTGTACTCGAGTATTCACAATCTTTATTCCGATAGTAGTATCTTATTGATTACATTTTTAGAGGATAACATGCCCGTGTAACACGCTTGGTAGACCTGCTATGGCAGGATTACATAATAATACATCACACCATACGTGCTAATTAGAGTCAACAGGACAACATCCAGTAACGTACGCAAGCCATAGCTAATGAAGTAGCCATTTGATTACTTGGGGTAAAATAATTAGCGGGCAACAATTTTCCCACCTCCGATATAATTCTTGTTTATAATGAGTCCTGAGGTTCTAAACTCTGTGGCCTCGGGCGTAACTTTTTTAAATTTACTCATAATTAATGAAAATTATAAACTATTTGTTGATTTTACAGTAGTTTTATTTCTACGACCTGGGTTTCGACGTCAAATTGCAATCGTTAGGAGCTTTGGCGTGGAAACGAGGGTCGTAAAAAGTAAAACATCGGTGGAATAAAAATAATTTTGCAATATTCATTAATTGTGAGTCCTACGATGTTTCTAAATTGTATACTCACTCATTTGGGTGGACCAAATCTTTCCCCAACGGTTCAATCCAGGCGCGCGTAACAACAATAAACCCAAGGTTTGAACCAGGTATATCAAAGGTGTTGCACCTGAGCTTATGCAATGCCCTACGAGTAACTATTAGGGGTGTGTGGCAGGGAGTACAGTCCACATCAGGCATGCCGTAAAACAACTAACTACAATTACATGTTAAATCGACATAGGTAATCCAGTTTAGCGTGCAGTTCTGCAAAACCTGAATAATGACTACGTTTTGAGAGATTCCCTCCCTGATCGATGACAACCATTAATGACTCTAATAGTTCGCGTAAAGAAACACATTTTTTCACGTTTCCCCTTTTCAGGCAAATATTTCCATGATTTTTCCGTGATCGAATCGTCCGATGGGCATAGGACTTTTAACAAGCATATCCACCCCGTCGAAAAACCCGAGAAGAATTTACGCAAGCGATACACGCCGGGAAAGTTTCAAATTTTCTTCGATTGGCATATCCTTAACGTCGCTGAATAATAAGTCTGCACGATGTCACCCGGGACGTGAACCCGGTAAAGTCCAGTAAGAAGGAGGATCTAGAATCGACTGGACCAGTGTGTCTTTCATAGATGGCAAAAAGGACCCTATTTCTCGGCCTGTAGGATGCTCCTTTTCCACTTGAAAATTTGATCTACCCTATGTCTAGTTGGTCGTGGGGTAACATTTTTTCGGCGTTAGGAATGGCGGCTATACTCACATTAAAATAATTTCGCAAAAAACTAATGTAGAATGAATATAATTCCTTTAAAATTGGTTTTGCCTATTCCATGATGAACAGCCTTTAACGAAGCCGTTAATTTTGCTATGTAAAAATCGAATTTTATAAAATGTTGATATTATCATACGCTATTATTTTTTTCCTAAAAATCACTGTCCATCGGTGCGTCCTTTGAGCTGAGAAATACGGTGTATATGAACGCAAGACAGCGGTTACAGCAGGAAAATTACGCTGTAAAATTAGTTAATAAAATATAATATCAGTAAATACTATTGATAACATTCATAATAAAAGAAACGCTAACAACTCCACTATTATTTTTCATGTGTGTTTGTGTGATAATACAGAGGAAACGAAATAAATATGGAAGAGCTGACCTTTTAGCTGCGGTTTTAAACTCATTTGGATGGAAAATTGTTGACTAACTTATGTTTCGCGGCCTTTGAAGATGGACGCGGGGGTTTCATGTTCCCTAACCTTAATTATAAACCGGGTCAAGTCTCCATTATCAACGAATAAATGACTCGGCCCACGGCGAATAACTCCTTTAGAAAAAAGTCATCGGGGCACGTAATCAATTATTTAAAAGGTCGACCCAAACACAGAAGTCTCCTATCAAGTTTCAACGAGAAGCATTTTCGAGGCTAGAGTATCATTTTCGTGCCGGGCTACAAAAAACGCGCGCGCGAGGCTGCAGCAAGAAAAAAAGAGAGACCTTTGAAATATATTTTCGCCAGTATTCGGACGTTGAAACTGTCCTCTTGTCGTCAGATGGGGGTGCACTCGGAGGAACCTCCATGTAACCGCCGCCTTCTTCCGTAAACGAGGGGCTCCGAATTGCCCTTAAAACTCCATCACCCACTCAGCTCCTGCCGGACATCATTTCTCTTCTCCGAGGTTTACTTTCCCATGAAATGTGTATTAGGTAGGAGGCTGTTCTTCCACCCGGACTCTGCGTGTTCCAAGAGGCATCCGGGGACGTTAAATAATTGATTGCTCCATTTGGTCATTTTCGACACGCTGCATTTTACGCTATTCCGGCCATCGGAGTAATAACCTTCGTAGCATGTTTTCCATCATGACTACTTTCACCACACTGATAGTGCATATTTCAATGGGATGTGGCATTAAAATACTACCACTTATGGCATGACGTAAGCACCGCTGGGAAATCGGGAAATTTTCAGTTTCGTTGTAGTTACATTTATGTCTTTTCATGAATTTATATGGATCTATACGATCGATACAAATTAACTGTATCAGAGGCTTCGTAAAAAAAATTAAGTACGGGCTGAATAATATTTTTTTCGTGGAATAAAATAATTTTCTATTTGGCTCAAATTTAATTATGTTTGGTTCCCGAAAAATATTTTTACGTTGGAGTGTCAAAACTTCAAGAGAAAATCAGCAAAGCGATGTGGAAGATTCTGAGCGACACGATCTCTTTTGCCCAAATTGATTCCTTTATCAACATTTTCAGAATCGCCTGTTAAGTGCGTGGATGATGACAGAGATGGCACTACTAGTGAGGATCGAATGTGTCTACTGAGATTAGCATCTCTTGTAGTAGCACATACCTAATTCAGGTCAAATATGTCAGTTTTTGTGAGATCGTTCGAGTCGTAAAAACTGACTGATTGCCAAGAAATGGATGAAAGAGTAGAAGCGTTGTGATCAAACATTTATTTATGAAGTAAAATTATCAGAGAAAACTAAAAAGAAACTTTTCAAAACTTGTCTAGCTACAACTTAGATTATAATAAGTGACACTTAATTCTAAATACCAGGTAGAAGCTACTTCTCCATAAATCCGTGATAAAATTCAGGGTTTGGATTAGAGAAGGGCGAAGGCGCACAGAATTGCTACTACAACGGGGATCTCGAGATTGAGGGTATATAATGATTTAGTGTCTGAATATGAATAAGATATCCGTATATGGTCTACCACCATTGCCCAAAGCAAGCCAAAATCCAAACATTTCGTGGTTTTCCAAGGACACTCTGCATTTTATTCAGCGGTCTACGCAGAACTTTTTAACCTAATCTTATGTGTAGGACATATTCTTTTTATTCGGAAGAGATAAATTAAAGTAGTGAGATAGACTGTGTATAAATCTAAAAGTTAACCAAGTTTAAAAATGAAAAACATTCGTCCCTTTAAAATGAAGTATTCTTCACTTTTCCATGTGCTTGTCAAACCACTTCCTACGCTTTAATTCATCCATTTCTTATTGTTAATGGTGAATTTAATAGGGCTTTCTTCCAGTAATAAATCAAATTAAATTTAAAACTATTCAATTAAAGTATTTAAGAGGCAATTACTTTCCTCAAATGAAAAACAAAGTCCCGTCTCCTGTACGCAATATATAATTTAATTAATGAAGTTTTGGGGTCTTTAGGTCTAACAGGTAGTTCAGTTGCTTGCGACAACATGCTCCCGCAATTTCTTCTGCTCGCCTTCACCTCTGTGCAAAAAAAAATTCTTTACCAAAAATACCTTAAGAGGTAACTTTCGGAAAATTAATGTGCACAGATCCTTTCAAGCGGATGGTAGTGGCTCTAAACTAAACGACCTCCTATCAATGGACAAAATGTTTTTACGAGGACAGTTAACTTATACTGCTTATTAACATGAAGTGAACTTATGTCGCACTAAGTCACCGGGCGTAACAAGCTATATAGTTGCCACTCATTAAAGAGATAGGCAAGATCTATACAATTTTGCGTAATTAGAGGTTTAAACAATAGAAGATAACGAACTTCGCGTCGTTACAATGACATATAGAGCACTTGCGCGAACACTGCTTCATGAAAGTGAACAGCGTTTGGGAAATCATCGGCTTGGATGAGTGAAAATTTGAGTACTCAAGTCTGCAGCATAATATATTTTTAAAATCAGGGAAGGCGAATTTAGACTTATGCTACACCAGATCCTAAAGTGAATTTCGATTCTAGACCCAGCGATTTTTCGATCGATGTAAATGCATGTGGCGAGCACATCAAGCACACATATATGTAGATTCAAAATCGAATTTTTGCAGCGTATTTGGTCCTATGATTCCAATAACCTTAACGGCAACGGTGCTAGGGCCCTCGCGGCGGGAAAGTTGTAAAGGCTGCATGCTTCCGGGTATTTCACTGATATTTTTAAAAGGAACGCACTAGACTCGTGCACGAAAAAAGCCCACTCTGTTGGCGAGACACGAGGAGGACACATTCGTCATTTGACCCCGTGGAATGCTAGAGTCAAAGAAACTTCTCCATCATCCTGACAACGCCACTCCCCTCAAATTCGCCATGAAGATAGATGAGAATGGCCGGCTACCATTTCTGAATGTACTGGTCACCAAAAAGACCGATGGGAAGCCAGGACAAATGGTATATCTGAAGAAGACACACACCGACCGGTACCTTCACGCCTCTTCTCACCACTACCCGCTACAAAAGTCATCGCTGATCAAAACACTGGTCCAGCGGGCATACTCAATCTCGGATGGTGAGTCATTCCCTCCGAACAAGAGACGCCTTGTTGCTGCCCTCCAGAAGAATGGCTAGCCAAAGGAAAGTATACTAAAAGAACTGCCTGGAAGAAGGCACAACTGCAAGACTTGTCCCAGAAAAGAACCTGAGAGAAGGAAAAACCTAAACTGCAGCGTGTAACGTCTGGCCTATTGTCGTGATGTTGTTTGCTGGCCAATTATTTCATTGTTATTAATGTGAAGTGGAATTTGGGATAATGGATTGATGGAATTTAATTGATTGGTGTTTATGTATGGAGAAGAGGGGGAATTGTTGAAAAGTTATAGCGGGGATTGTCGAGTGCGGAGCGGGGAGAGTATTAAGAGAGACACGTGTGAATAAAGACGTAAATTGGGAAATGTGCTACGTTTTCTTTGGTTTACTTCCGATGAGCATAATTGTAAAATTAAATCTGACGTTGCAAGCGTATGCCACGATTCCCTTCCTAGCAGAAAAGACGGAGAAGATTGCGAGAATACTCCGACAACACAACGTAGTGACTCGCTTTAATTGTGTCAATACTACGGGTAACATCTTTCCAAAACCTAAAGATCCAGCCCAATGACTGCTTACGAAAGAAGGTATGAAATAAAGTGCAGTTGGGGGAAGTCCTACCTAGGACAGACGGGAAGATCTGTCTCCAGAAACAGCAGAGAGCCCTAAAAAAACAAATAGTTCCACCTTTAAGCCGTGGCGGAACATGCTTGGTCGGAGCCTGAGTATAAGATAAATTTAGTGGAAACCAACGTGATCTCAAAAGAATCACGTTATTACACCAGACTGATCCGTGAGGCCATCGAGATAGCAAAACAACCGGCTAATTTCAACCGGAAAGACGGATACCGACTCCACAATACGTGGAAACGGATTTTCAAATATCCAACCAATGAGAGAGCAGCGATTCCTTCAAGCCGCCTGTATTAGTATGACCAAAATAGCAGCATCACCACTTCGACCTGAAGACGCCAGGTGTAATTCTGGCTAACTGTTGTCATCAAGAAACAACATACGCGGTGAAATACCCGGAAGCATGCATCCTTCACAGTCTTAACGGCAGTTGAGAAATAAATAAATAACGTTTGCATTACACTATATACTCTGTTTATTAGTCACGATTAGTTTTACTATACTATAACATCATCAGGGTAAACGAAGATAAGGAAAATATGCAATTAGTCGGGGTAATTATTGAAAGTACTCGAAAAGCAACAAATAATACCCCTACAGTCAGTCTCTTCGCATACGATACCAGGTAGATCACGAATCAACGTTCAGGATATACTAGTAGACGTGGCTATTGTGCTGATGTTGGAATAACAATATTTCAACATTGATAATAAAATATAATTACCATATTATGAACATATTCTCTTCTAAATTTACCGAGGAGGCCGTCACCTGGTGGAATTCCATTATAACATAAATTAAAGTTGATAACATAGCTTTTATTCCAGAGAAAAAATTTTTTCTGAGGAATAAAATCTAAATTAGTAACTACATTTGGTGGTATTCTCTTCCTTGACTTAATGGGAGGACAGATTAGCGGTAATAAAACAATCGGAACCTACACTTGTATGGTTTTTTCCTTGGCTTTCTTGGAGATTAGCATGGTGGACACTCACAAAACCGTGTATGACTCTTTAAATGAGTAAAAACTACTAACAATCCTCATTGCAGATACTTAACAAGAAGTAATTATGATACCCGGGGTATCCCCAGATCTTCCAACTACTAACAAGAAAGCGTAGCCGTTGGTTGTCTAATAGTGACACCTAATTGCGAATCTATGCTTTATTTAAAAAATCTATGGAATAATAGGAAAACAAAATGAATTCATGATGAAAGGCAACCAAAACAATCGTAAATTGTGGAATAATTGAAAAACTGAGTGAACAGATTGATAATAAAATAGGGAAACTTAATTAATATTAATTATTTTAAATTTCGGATCCTGGTCCATGAGAAAGAATGTTGAGCATAAATTGAAAGCTTATGAGATGTGGCTTTGGCGAAGGATGGAGAAGGTGAAGTGGATAGAGAGATGAACTAATTAATAAGTGCTTAGAATGGTACAAGGGGAGGAGAGGCGATTGCTGCGTGAAATCCAAAGAAGACAGGATAGGTGAAGATGGAAGGGGTACTCAAGAGGGAATGGGTTGAGGGACAGGGTTGTGACAGAGGGTAGAATGTTGTGTAAGGGAGGTATGGGTAGAAAGAGAATAGGGTTCTTGGATAAAATAAGAGAGTTTTGAAGAGGGGTTATTTTAAGATGAAGCGAAGCAACCTGAGGCTCATCAAAAACATAGATGCATAGAAATATAACTTCACCCGGTAGATTACCGGTTAAGGTAAGTTCATTTTGTAATTAATTACATGCATTTTAATGTTTGATCTCTCCTGAAAAATTTATATCTTTTGTCAACAACGAATTAATGAATGCAAACAGGAAGCACTGCTGACCCCTTTCTCTTTGCCAGACGCGCACACACCGGTGGAAATGAAATGGCAGTACAGATTCTTGAAAATGCTTCGAAAATGAAGCAGGGGCAGAATGCTAGGAGACAGGTGGGAGAAAAGATGATGTTCAACATCCCCTTGCAAATTGCTGCATCGGGTCAACCGTCATCGACACAAAGACCTAAATCCAGGATCAAAGGGCGTGAGGGGAAACGGGGATCTGGACAGGTGTCTCTCTCTCTCGCGACCGCCGAGAGGAACCCACTGTCCAGTCACCTTCGATGAAGGCCTTAATGAGGAAGGGAAGGGAAGGGAGGGGGAGCGTGGATGGGATTCAATTCGCCACAAGATCATTAATTAGGAGGTGATCACAGAGTAATGTAAAGGAGGGTCGTCCCATGTCCAAACGAGACGTCAGCTTGTTCTCATTTGCGACCAAGTGCGTCACTCTGAAATAAAATAAGGTGAATAACTGTAGCAACGTCGGCACCGGTGCAGTGGCGGCGGCCTAAAAATCCTCGTCTGCGGACGTAAAGGTAGCGGATTAGAATCCCGGAATTTATATATGTGTATCTGTTATACTTCCCACCGGAACTGGACTCTTAAAATCTATTATTCGCTACGCATGTGAATTTCGTTTTACATCGCTACGTCTGAAACCTAATATCATAACGGTTCCGGAAAACCTTATGCATTTTCCACTCACTGTAATGTATTTTTTTTAATTTCTTACTTATTCGTTCGCTTGCCTTTCATAGTATGTATCAGGCCTATCTCTTTCCTGTCAATCAGTAAGAACACAGTCTGGTCACTCCATTTACTTGGATTGATTATTCTAAGGCATTTTTTGATTAAACGTCATTTACGAGTTACAGTTGAGCCCGAGACTGTGGAATTCCATCATGCAAGGGGAATTAAAAATACTTGGCGTTTCCACGGGAAAAAGAAATTTTATTTATTTCAGACAAGTTTCGCTACAATAGCATGTTCAGGGATGCCTGATCTTCATCCCTGAATATGTAATTTCTAGCTAAACTAGTTGGAAATAAATAAAATTTCTTTTTCAGGTGGAAACGCAAAGTATTTTTAATTTCTCTTGCGTAAACATCATTCGCCTGGGAGATCAGATACCTGGAGAATAGGTCCTCAAATGCTAGGATGCCCTATTTACTTTATTCTTTGCAATGATCCCTAACATTAGGGTTAATGCGCAATAAGGGGAAATACTGGACAGGGTAATGACAAATAAATACTAACAAACTGTATCTACTCCCATAACTCGTGAAAAGGTTTAACTCTTCGCTAATTACTACACACAAACTGATAAATTACACACAAGCACATGATATCTTAAAAAAAAAATCTTATTTGCCACTGTTTGTATGCACATTCTCCCTCTCACTCTCTCTCTCTTTCTCTCTCTCTCAGAGAGAGGACGTTGAAAGGTTCACAAATATGATTAAGTTAACAACACTGGCGCTTGCACCCAAATTTTCGGTGGTCACCCCATCTTCTTTCAAGGGGGAGAGAAAGGATAATGGGACAGTATCTACCTAGATTGGGACGAGATAGTAGACAGGGCCATAGGAAGGAAGAGGTTCGGTGGTGTGAGGAAGAATGGAGAGGGAAGAGAAAGAGAGAGAGAGAGAGGTGAGGAAGAAGGGGTGTGCCAGAGAATCACATTGGGAATCGGATCGGTAGATATAAATCTTGCGAGCGTTAAGCTTCTTCAAGAATTTTTAAGCGGAGTGGGGGAGCTGGTCATGAGCGGGATTAAATAATTGACAATCGGAAACGGATCAGGAGAGGCATCGTGAGTGCGAGCGTGTTGAAGCAGTGGGGAGGAGGCAGGAGGAGACAGGAAGCGGAGGATGGCACGAAGGACGATTGTTATTGATTCTAACATGGAGGTGGTGTGTGGTGCATTAGCCGACGTGGCAAGCCGGTGGCTGGGCAGTAATTGCACTGGATGTGATGAATTACATTATTTGAGGCGCACGAGGAAGAAAAGAAAGGGAGCGAAAAGAAATGGCTTAGAAGATTAGAAGGGAGGCTCTTAGAAAATTCGATGTTTTACATCTCGGGCGGTTACAGAGTGTGGGAGGATTTTTTTTTTGGCAGTGGGGAAGGATTTTAAGGAGAGGTCGATCTTTATTGAAAATATCACCTAGACTGGCGGGCCTGGTAAGAAATAAGGAGGGGTACTCCGGAGGGAATAAAGCGGAAATAGATCATTGCTGGAAATAATCATGGGAAAGCGATCTTTAAGAATGTGATTGAAGGATTGAGCAACGAGCAAGTAAATTAAAAAGATGGAAATTTTATCCATACATTTAGTAGAAGGTTTAGGGGTCCAGGACTTTTTAAGTTTTCTTTTGGTGTGTGGGAGGGATTCTGGGAAGCCACATTCCACGAAAGATACATAAAGGATACAGGGGCCTGATTGTTGGGGGTCAGGATTGTGACGAAAACGATGGTCGCAAATGGAAAGGCTTTTTTTTATGAGAGGGTTGCCGTAATAGAAGTACTGCTGATTAATGGTGAATAGTCAACATCAATGCCTCCATAAACTTTGCCGAAAAATATGAGGACTACATTGAATTTAACGGGTTAAATTTAACCGCCGAGCTCTTTGTTTTTTTTCTGAACATCGACGCACAAGGCCGCCGGAGGAAATTAAGCGTTTTACGAGAATAAAAAACGTAATCATTTCCGTATTATGGAGCTACCACATTCGGGATACAAATTCACGGATGATATTTTTCCGGAAATGATGAAATAACATCTGTAAGCCATTTTAGATTCCAACGTGAGAGACAAGTAACCTGAAATTGGTAGACAAAACTTACGAATATAAAAGTAAACTTTTGGATATTCCACAACAGTTAAAAGAAACAGCACTACAGAGTAAACAAATTAACTAACGTACTTAATTCAATATGCTTTAATCGTAAAATTAGTGCTGTAAAAATCTGTAGTTCGAAAAATTCCTTGTGTGGTACTACATCTACGCATGCTGAGATAAGCACCGATAACGATTGACTCTTCCGGTATTAATATAACTGGAGTATTTGCGATGAAAGTGAGAGAAAGGGGATGATTAATGGTATCGAATTATGAATGAATCAGGACCGAATGTCACAGAAAACGCAAGAATATGCGTAAAATATGTTTAGTTTCATGTTTATAAAAGGTGTAACTTCAAACGAAACTCACAAGCATCGGAATGGTATACGAGTATTGTTTAAGAGAATAGACACGCCGAAAATGTCACGCGTGAAGGTGGACGAAGGAATTCACTAATCCAGAAATATCTAAAGAGGAGGAGACATCACGAAAAAAATATGAACGTAAGTAAATTCTAGATTATAACAGAGATGAAAGAAGTATGAAAGTATAGGACAGAATAAAAGACAACACTAGAATCGAGGTTTTGCATAATCCAAATTAAGTACATGATTGAATTCTAGCGTCGCCATCCAGAAGACAAAGTAAACATGGCTGATGGTTTTTCGCATTCTTCACAAACTTTTGAAATAAGTTCTAATATTTTTATGTTCACATTTCCTTTTATATTGATTATTTTTCAAATGAAAGGAAATGTTCAGCCTCAAATTACTTTTTGGTCGCATGTTCTTTATGGGCCCAATAAAAAGAAAGACTACTATATGAGCTTTAAAAGTTTCCCCAGGCACGAAACTGACTGAAAGGCTGAAAGTCACAAGTTTCAAATGAGAAGTGCTCAAAGTTGAAATTGGATTTATATTTAATTTAATCCTTCGAAAATCCAAAGGTTCCTTTAATAAGATCATATTGCATGTGGACTTTGTATTTTAGAACGTCGAAACAATTAAAATTTAAGTTTTGTGATTATATTATAAATGAATAATATTTAATCAAGTGAAAAAACTGGTAAATATTCATAGGGTGAAATACTTTGTGGTAATGTTAGGTACTACCAAGTGTAAATAATGACATTTTTCATAGTCACCATATCACCCTCATTTGTGTTATTAGAGAAAAATATTATTTTAATTACTTACATTAATATTGCAATCTTTCATAATCAAATGGCTTTAACCACCTTTGCCTTTGCTTAGTTTCCAAAATAATTTTATGATGCCAATACTATTTTCAATTTCATCACTATTAGGTCTAAACTTAACAGAAAGTAATAATAGAAAACTTAATAACCTCTTCTCTTTAAATGAGTAAATGATATTCTTCATAGACAAAGCACTGAGGCCGAAAAAATAAATGATTATCGAAATTGGCATTTTTAATCCAAGAATAGCCCTATGAAATATCTAAGAAGTTAAGGGAAGAAAAATATCATAAAAATAAATTAAAATTTTAAGGTTAACGCCAATACCCCTGGTATAAAATCCCTAAATAAGGAATAATATATATAATCGATTATATACCGAGGGTAAATCCAGGAATGCTTTTATAAAGAAAAACCCTGCCCCAGATATCCAGAAAGAGCGACTTTTTTTATTTGTTAATATTATTCGAGAGATTTGATTCTACGCATCCTTTTCTGGACACCATCACTAGCGATGTCATGAGTGTCATTTAATTTCATGCTAAAGACATATATGCATATCAAGACAACGATAATAATAGCATCATATTTAATTAGGAGGGTCCATAATGTCCATTTATAAGTTTATATTTATTAAATATACCCGATCTGATGGTTACATATGGTTGAAAGGAAACAATATTCTTACTCTTCAATACTTTCACAAAGTTTATTACTGCAGTCTTGCGCTCTCAAAGGAAGTGCTACTGCGACGAAAATAAAAAAATAAATATTTCCTATCGACTATCATATAAGCCTATCCCAGTCTCCTTACTCATACCGGCAACCTTAATGCTCCCTTCCTTTGCATAAACTGGCCAAGATTCAAGAAATTGCTCGAGTAGCTAGGAGTTTATGCGGACTATGTAAGTTCCCATACACTGATGCCAAAACAAGTTTCATTCATGAATCTCTTACATTTTCTGGAAAGACGTACTAAGCGCTTACTATACAATACGGACAAAGGATTAACCTAAAATTTCAGTTTAAAATATTCACCAGTACAGAATTATTTATCCTCAATCTCTGATAAGCCTTATCTGATGAATTTACATTGAATAATTTTAATTGTTCCACTTAAATCCGATGCTTGGAACATGTGCTAGAAAAAAACAAGTGATTATCCTTATGGTTGTAAAACTTCATATTCAAATAACTTAGATTGAGTCACGTGGCAATTAGTAACGACCGTTCGAGTTTTTGTTATAGACATAGATCTTAATTTTCCGTTAAGCTAAGGTCGACTTTCCGAAACTAAGGTTATACCTATTATTAATTAAATTTCTCGGCAAAATACGGTGTCGTATGCGATTAAATTAAGTGATAGAGACATATTTTGATGAAAGAGGTAAAGAATTTTTATGTCCATTAATAAGATATTCAGGATCCTGAGAGGTTCGTGGACACTCTTTGAAACGTCTGATGAAACTTTTTTTTGCAAAGCCTTGGGTAAACATAAAGACGATAAGCAATTTTCAAGTATCATCAAATGGGATACAGAGTGTAAAATGTGATACATAAAAGCTCAACAAAGATTTAAAAGTATATAAAGAGTATCGAGGCATAAAGCTATAAAACTCTATTTGTTCTTTTTATTTCCATTCAACTCCCCTCATTCCTAATTACGTTTCTGATCGTAAAGGTTTGAGATATAATTTATCTGAATGCTGTTCTCGTTCTTCTTTGCCTTCGTAACAAGGAAAACATTTTCTTGACGGTGCTAATTTTATTTTTAGAATTTAACTTAACAGAGCAGAGTTATCATTGTTAGCTCATTTGTTTTGTGATTTATCCTTACTCAGATATAGAGTAAAATTAAAATAAATGATGAGACAAGGATCCGAGTTTGACAGAAGTTTCCTACTCATTTATAGACAATAATCGGCTAAATTAGCAATTTTATTACCACTACTTGTGAATTAAAAGCATACTTCACTTCTGAAAGCAAGTTCCAAAAACCTGGAGTTTCCATCCACTAATTTCAATACAAAGAATATGATAATGTAATTTGAACATAAGAGATACAAAATAAACTACTATACAGCAAGCTTCCTAAGCCTTTATTTTTTTATTTTTCAATCGCCCAAAAGCAGCACTAATAGGCCAATTACTGTGGGCACTATAACAGTTATTTAATAACAAGGACGAAACATACACAACCATGCCCTAGGTGGAGATTGAAAAATCCACCTGGTCGGGATTCGAACCCGCAACCTCCGGGTTGTCAGACGAGGTCGTTACCCCGCCGCCACCGAGGTCAGCATAAACAAACTTTTAAAGACGAGCAATAAATTCAACTGCATTGGTGAATGCTTTGATGAACTCGGTAGAAATTAAAACTGTTAATTTATAAAACTCCGTTAAAAAAATAGCATTTACCAACGGAATTTAAATCAATGATATTTTCTGGGATTATATTCCACTTGATATCAACTCACAACAAACGACAGTGGAACCTCTAAAACCGTTACCTAACCCTTTAATTTATTCATCGTTCTATTCGTCCCTTAAATCAGCATAAACTATGCATTGCTTTGACAATACAGGCAGCAATTCCTTTAACGTATTCAGGTGGGAAGCGTCGATGATTTTCACTCGATTTGAAATACTATTTTACTTTCCCAATTTCCCAGTCCATTTTCAGTAAAAATAAATATATTCTATAGCTATGTCGTAAATCTCTATTTTAAGATTGGTGCTCTTATCATATGTTCCTTCTTTTCCTTCGAGAGATTTCCCCCGTTTCGTACTGCATTGGCCAAAATCCGTTCCCGCCATTGCGCAAAATCTGTTCCCTAATGACATAAGGTCTTTTGATAGGCGTTAAATTATTTTCCCCTAGATTTTGACTGCCTTTTGGTTTGTTGCCAGGTTCAGACCACACCAGTTCTGAACCACGGCGGTCAAAACCTGGCCACAAATGGAAACTTGAAGGGAAGTACATGTGATCTCTACTGACAGCCAGTGTCTGCCGGCGCTCATCCCAGTGAAAATTGAATTGACCACAGCACGCGAAATACCTCTATGAGATAGATGGAAGAGTATCCCCCTCGGTGAAAAAAAATCAGTTCCAGCACTACAAACAATACAAATTTTTGCATTTAAAAATGCTCGGCAATCTGATCTGACGACCGAATTAGTTAACGAGACACAGGGGAAAACAGTGAAGCAAGATTTCGAATTACCATCATAACCAAGCTAACTGCAGGATGAATTTGCCTGTTTTAAGTATGAATCAACATAACGATTATTTAGGGATATTTAGGAATGACGATGTTGTCTCCTGTAGCTTAAGATCAATAGTGGCGTGATCGTCATAAATACCATCTGGATGGATAACACTCGCCAATTTGTCAAGTTAACACCGTTAGCATTAAAATTCTCTTCTGATCTGAAAGATGGAACCCAATTCTCAATTAAATATGGGAAAACATTACCTTTTACCATAATCCAAGGGAAGGTCATATTATTTCACTTAGCCCCGACGAAAATAAATCTCTTCTCGTGCACACTATACCAAAGATGTGTACTTGTATCACTACTATTCCAAAATTCTCAAAGTATAAATATTCAATAATCAACTTACGGATAAAAGTAGCACCGGAGTAGTACTGCGTTACACCTATTTAATATAATAAATAATGAGGTTACTATCAATTGCCATAAACGATAAAATTGATCCGCAATTCAAACCGTGTGGATATCGTAAAGTTCGTAAAGATGGTATAGAATAAAAAATATCGTATATAGTTAACAATGTCCCGATAAAAACTAGGTACTCACAATTCAGTAAACTCATGCAGTTATAACGTTTACAAAAAAATCTAAAATGAAAACGTCTGTATGACGTCTATAAAATCGAATTTCAACAAAACAATGATTAATTGTTTATTATTAATTGCCATATGAAATACTATTTTTCTATTCACTATCATTCATAGTTATAAAAAATAAAGGAAAATAGCAAAATATATAAAGATTTAACGAAGCAAAAATCCGAAACAAACGACTTTTTTGGCCCCGACAATTAATTTTCATTTCAGTCGTTACTGGGATCCGCCCTAACTGGGTCAGAGCCGAAATCGAATGGCGTACGTGGTCCAATGCGAGTTTCCTGGCAACCCACCAGGCGATATGATTTATGGGCAACCGCGTACCACATCTGCCACGAATTTTTTGGTCCGCTTCCACCAAAGGTGTATCTGTGTATGTAGATGTGTCTATATAATAAAATATTATATATTATCTGTGTGTAGGTATATATATATTTATATATATATAAGATATAGTCATAATTTTACATGTATGTATATCCAATTAGTAATTAAGAAGGGAGGGGCAGCAATAACTAATGAACGATTATGAAACGTGAAGAGGAAGACGGAAATTCACTCCGTATGAGAGAAAAATTGTTTCATTGGGATTCATTCATCTTCCTCGCTACATTTTGTGATCGTCTTTTTACATCGTTATACCACTGACGACAACAGAATGTAAGATAGTCATGGTTTCTTTAGAAAACAGATCGAATTAGTCTATAAACCACAATAATATATGTTTGCATAAATAAATTTTGCTCTCTGTCATCCCTAAAAATTGTGATGTGCGACCATTGAAAATTTGGAAGCAACTGTCAGTGTTCTCTGTGTTCTTTATGTGTTACTGTCCAAGTATTTTTTTTCACATAAGTGAATTTTACAGCGCTTGAGTCACATGCACGTGTGCATATGCAGTCATTCAGATATTAGATAGCACGCACGACCACAAATCGAGAGACCCAGGTTCGAGTCCCGGCTGAGGTCAAAGTTTTTCTCTTAGTAGATGGTGTGTTTCCATCATACTTTGCCACATTTTGTTAGTCATTTTATTTGCTATCATCCTTATCCTTTATTTCCTATAATTTGTGATAAGTATATATAGCTTTCCGCGGCACAAATAATACATGGAAACACAGAAAACAGGACACAATTTTTTGAACAGGAGCTTTCGGTTACACGTGCAGCCTTCGCCTGCTGCATAAGAGGACTAGCCTAGGATAGTCTTCTTACTATTCATGTACTCTTTGTTTGTTTTGCACTACTTATTGTTTGTACCCTTTACTGGTAATGTACTACTACTCTACTTACACTTCGTGTACTATTTGTGCCGTCGAAAACCATATATATTCATTGAATCGTGTCTTAAGCCAAACCTGTACTAAGCGGAAACATGTCATATCCGGAAAAAAATGTAGGTCCCGGCATTCGTTATAGGATTTTTGTGTTTATCTGGATCCGTGTTAAACGAAAACTGTTTAACGCGGAAACGGAATCGATTACCTTATTCGTAAACTTTTGTTAAGCGGATTCGTAAGATACCCCTTCGACCAGTTCTGCAAATGGGTCGTTACATGTTACTTACGGGGAAAATTACATGTTAGGAAGAGAAATGAAAACCTTGCAATTCCACTATACATCGTATATGTATATATATTTAAAGTTATATATTTATATATTAATATATATTGTGGAATTGCAAGGTTTTCATTTCTCTTCCTAATATGGAGAAATTCCAGAGTTAACCCTGAAACAGTTTCCTTTAAATTACATGTTATTTTGAGTGCTCATTCATAATTGAATAAAAGTCGTAATTTTCCACGGATAAAGATACAAAATTAAAAAGTTAAAAATTTATCCTTGGGAAAATGGGACTTCATTCAATTATGAAACTGTACGTATTCCAGAACATCATACCTGAATCTTCATTATTTATTTTGTAAAATCGTCCCAACTTTCATAACTAATGTCCTCTCATGAATGCCTATGTGTTTCTAATGGCTAATTTTATCTTTTATCGTTAGTTAAGAAGGTGCATTATTCCTCCACACAAGACATGAGCAATGTCCCCTGCTGCATTATCAGACGGTTGAAGGATTCATTTACCGTTACGCCCAGGTACTGTGCGATGCCTGCGGTCTGCTTTCATACATTTCAATTTACAACATAGCCGTCTGAATGCTTGATACATAATGAACTACCTGACTCAAACGGGGCTAACAATGTCATATGTGCTGTTAAATAATACCGCCACAGAGTTTTCGGCATTTTGCTACAAAATTTCAATTTTCGAAGTAGTTTATGTGAAGCTCAATTCACTCCGTCTGGCCGAAAGCACCCCATCCCACGGAATCTTTGCGCACTCAATATTTCAGTGGTTGACTGGTCGGCTCATTCTCGTGTTATCAGGCATCGGACGTAAATTTAACGTCAAAAAGTCACAGAAGCATGTCATCATACAGGGAAGTTCTAGTTGATTTTAAAAATTTTGCATATTTTAGTCTTTACAAAGGAAATTCCGAGTTGTACAACATTTTAATGAAGCAATGGGAAATGTTGAAAACTGTATAATAAGGGAAAAGAAAGAAAAACAAAAAAAGATAACAGATATTTTTTGTGATTAAATTTTTATGGTAGCAAAATTTCAAAAATATGTATTTCTTTATTTATCAGAAATTGCGCTTCTTTAATTGTTTCGTATTTAGCATTGCGTCGCCTTTTTCATTCGGCCGTGTAATAATAGCGTAAGCCCCTCGCAGTAATGGCCGACCCGGCGTTAAGGGTAAACCTGCCTTATGCGGAAAAATGTCGTGGTCCCCACAGGATCCGCTTAAGACAAGTTTCACTGAATATACATATATATATATATGTATAAATATCGGGTTATGGATGTGCATACTCCTACATTCCCGCTGGAATAGAAATAGGGATGAAATGAATGTGTTGAGGTTAGGGGTGGAAATTTAAGTGTGACGGAGTAGAATTGTTTAAGGGCGAACTTTCTTCCTCCCA
>WURS02250717.1:0-19396 GCA_011762765.2 Rhinocypha anisoptera | reverse complement strand
AATTCTTCACCACTGTGAGTTTTTTCTTTTTGTGTCCTGTGTCTCTATACGTTCCACTAGTGTTCGAACCAATATATGTATATATTTTTTATATAAGTTTATATATATATATATATATAATCACTTCGAAAAGTTTCTCTGTACGTTCCACTAGTGTTCGAACCAATATATATATATATATACACACACACATTCGTACAGAAGCAAACACCATATGGTGAAAATACATGTTCAAATAATAGGAAATAAAGAAATGGAACACACAAAAGTGTTCACATTGTTCGAACCTATATTAATCACACGTCCCTCCACAACATATAATATATATATATAGGTTCAAACATTAGTGGAACGTATAGAGACACAGGAGACAAAAAGAAAGAAACTCACAGTAGTGAAGAAGTTTTGGTGGCACCACCACCTTCGTCCGTTCAGGAGAGAAATTCCCTCCTGAACGGACGAAGGTGGTAGTGCCACTGAAAGTTCTTATATATATATATATATATAATCACTTTGAAACTTCAATATATATATATACACACATACATACATATAATGTTCAGGAAAGTATGAAAAATCATGCTGATATACAGTACAAAGAACGAAACAGGAACAGAAAAAAAGTTGGACCTATTGTAGATATTTTTATGGCCACCGTTATCAACTAGGAGAACGACAGGAGGGGTAGAGGTTGTGGATGTGGAGAGTGAAGGTCTATGGCTTATTGGATGGGAGAAAAGAGGAGTGAGGGTTGGGAAGGGAAAAGAGGGGGAGAGAGAATGGAGGGTGTTAAATGACAACATTCAATCCTGGAGCCTTTGTAGCATTTAATAATATGATTAATGATTGTTCCAGGGTTTTAATTTAAGTGGGGTTGGTGTGTGAGGGAGGGAGGCAAGTATTGTAACAATCATAAAATGATTTGTTGTGGTGGGCTGTATGTTGGGGGGAATCAGAAGGGTGAACAGTGATGAAGTAGTGTTGCAGGAGGTGAGATGACTATTGATGCGGATATTACGGGGCGTAGTGCATTGACCAATGTAAAAAGTTGTGCATAATTTGCAGGACAGGTGGTAGATGACTTTTTTGGAAGTGTGAGGAACTTTTGGGAGGGATTGAGGAGCGAAAGGAGTATAGGTGTGGGGGGGAGGGTTGTGATAGGGCATATCTTGCAGCATTGTATATTACATGGGGAGCTATTATAACTTATGGGGGGCTATTTTTATCAAGCACCTTGGCACTTTTAAAAATGGCAGGGCATTTGTAAGTGAAAGAGGGGCACTTATCCAGGAGGTTCGCTTTAGTTTTGTGGTTTTGGAGGATTGGGAATAAATATTTTAGAATGGAGGTAATAATTTGAGGGTAATGTATGCCGGCTATGTAAGTGGTGCAAATGGAAAGGGGGTGGGATTTGGTTGTGGGAGTGTGATTGTGTTTTATGATTTTTTTATGTAGAAGGGGTTCTGGGTAGCCATGGTGAAGGAGGAATCAGGGAAGATTGGAAAGGAAAGTGCGGAGGGAATCAGGGTTGTTGCTTGTCCGGTGGCAGCGGATGTAAAGGGAATGTGGCAATGAACATTTGGTGTGGGACAGATGACAACTGCTGTAGTGAAGGTGAAACTGTTTATTTCAGGGTTTAATGTGGACTGAGATATGCAATTTTTGTTAGCAAGGGATATATCAACGTCGGTGGAATAAATGTTAGAGGTGAATGAGACTGAGGAAGAGGCATTTAGGTCGGAAATAAGTGTTTTTAGTGATATGATGTTGTAGGGCCAAAGACTAAATATGTCATTCATGTATCTAAGCCAAAGGAGGGGTTTCAAAGTATAGTTAGTCAAGAAAGTTTCCTCTTAATATCCTAGGTGTAGATTGGCATTAGCGGGACTAAATCTGCTGCCCATTATACAGCCTTTGTTTTAGATGAAATTTTTATTATTTTCATTATCAGTGAGAATAAATTGGAATAGATCAAGGAGGAATTCTGTTCTGGGAATGTGTGGGGTCAACCGTTTGGAGAAACCTTTATCTTTGATATTCAACATAGTCAATTGTACTAAACTTAAAGACCAGTAATTTGTTATTATTATTATTTTGAAAAAGACAAGTTGTGGATGTTTCATACAAGTGGATAAACTGGAGTATCAATATGTCATAAAATTCCTCATTCTGGATGGTTTATTGCCAATGGAAACTCACCCAAAGTTGGTGAAGGTTTATAAGGAGTCCGCTCCTTAATTTTCAACAGTTAAGAAATGAGTGCCAGAATTCAAAAGTGGCCAAACTTCTCTTGAAGGTGATCTATGTGAAGGACATCCTATAATCATAAACGAAAACAATGATAAAGGATACAATATGGTATTGAACAATTGACAATTAAAGATGTATGAAATAGGCATTTCTGAAGAAGGAGTATGGTACATTTTACATGAATAATTAAATATGAAAAAGCTTTGTGTAAGATGAGTGCCACATTTGTTGTACGTATGCAGACCAAAAAAAGTGCAAAAATGAATTTCTCAGCAATGTTTGGACCATTATCGAAAGAATCGAACTGATTTGTCGATGAGATGTGGGTCCACATCTTTGCACCAGAACGTAAACATCAATAGAAGTAGTGGGTGGAAGCTGTGGAATCAGCCCCCCCACAAAGAGAGGCAAAGTTGATTTCATCTGCCGGAAAGTTAATGGCAAGTGTTTTCAGGTATGCAAAAGAGATTATCTTCTTATTGATTACCTTGCGAAGGGTAAAACTATAAATGGAGGGTACTAAAAAAGTCTTCAGGACTAACTGGATGAGGATATATGTGAGAAGAGGTCAGGATTGCAAAAGGAGAAACATCATCCTTCAGGGCAGGCAGAACAATCCACCTGATCACAAAGATGCATTTGGCAATGGGAAAACTTAGGGATTAGAAGTGCGTATGAATTGTTGGAACGCATGTATCCTATTCACCAAATGTGTCACCCTCCAACACCTCCACCTATTCCCACATCTAAAAATAGACAATATCTCAGTATGTTATACAATTCATTGGATGGTCTGAAATTGCAATTATTCAATAAGCTACTTCCAAATGCTTCGAAAGTAGGCCTAGCAAAAGATTCCGAAGTTAGCCTGTAACCCTCTGTATTCCGTAAAGGAATTTATTGAGAGTAGATCTATCAACACAGTTTTTTAACTTTAGTAGTAGTTTTTTCTTTTATGATGTTCCTGTGATTTTTTTCCTTTTTGTCGTGCTAATTTTGATTCGTACCTGTGATGAATCACTTTACAATGACTAATGTGCGGAAATGTACTTTAAGTCTAATAAATATTATTATCATTAACGATGGGAATGATATTCAAGTGCTAGGTTCAGTGAACTCAAATGTACCTGATTTCCAAAAAAGAAAAAACTTGTTATTTTCTAAAAAAAATATTATAGATCGAATTTCCTGGCCATTCTTGTTTGCCACAAATATATGCAATGTATAAACAAATAGGTGATAAAGCAGACATTTTTTAATAAACAGGCAGAGTTCCTAAGAAATCTAAAGGAATGTGACATCCTTGAAAATTATATATGATGCATGTTTCATAGACATTGATAATTTATTCTTATGGGGGAAAAAGAACCACTTTATGTTTTATGTCAGTAAGTGTTGTAAGATTACATACATGAGAGAAAAGACCCTATGATTATTGTTATACTATTGGTGGCTCCCCGTTAAAAAAAAGAAAGTAGGACTTGGGAGTAATTTTTGAGGAACAATTTACCTTTACACCTCATATTGAAGTGAGAAACACTAGGTAATTCCACACAAATTTGTGTGGAATTACCTAGTGTTTCTCTTGCTCCATTATGCTCAGCAAATTTCACAAAGTTACGCCTGAGACAATAACTTTACACCTCATATTGAAAAATTAGCAACATCTCTTTATCGAACATTGGGTTTCATAAAAAGAATTACATCAGCTCTTCCGGATTGTAAATAAATGATTATGATATAAATCTCAATTTGATTAGATCTTTAATTAGATCTCAACTTGAATATGGAGCAATTGTATGGGCACCCTGTACAAAGAAGCATATAGACTTGTTGGGAAGGATCCAGAAACGTTTCCTTAAATTTCTCTTCTTCAGGGAATATAAAGTATATCCAATGTACACCAATTATATATCATATAAAAACCTGTTAAACTTTTATGGGCTTATAGTGTTGTACGTAAGAAAGGGTATGAGTCATAAGTTAGTATATTAAATAATAAATCATGGAAAAGAAGGTGCAATCCTCTACAAATTAAAAATTTCTGTACTAACGTTTAAACATAGATTTAAGCAAACTTTTCCTTCCGTTTATAAAATCCAAATGTTGTTCCAACTCACCACTTCAATGAATATAAGGAGTAAAACATTTGATGTGAACATTTAGATTTATCATGGAATAAAAGTGCATTTATCTCCAATGTGAACTTATTAATGAACAAACATGGGCTGTAATCATTTTATTTGTTTATGTTAAACTAATAATCTACTATTTGTATACCTTTTATATTTTTGTCTTGATATTATTGATGTAAAACTTTTTTCTTGGATTATTGGGAAAATATTAAATAAATAAATAGACCTTTTATGCATTGAAACTTTTTGTTTCCTATATCTTTTTTGACAATTTTTATGTATTGTGTTGGTATGGTGGTATATATATTGGTCCTTCCTGTAATCACAATTGTTGGGAAGACATTGTATAAATAAAATAAATCTCTGGTCATCTGTTAATAGAACAAGAATAAACTTTGTGGTCCACTTTTAGTACATATTCAGGGCAAGCTTGCACTGTTAAATTTCTGAGTTTGCACCCAGATGCTGCTGCAATGAACTGGAAGACTAACATTCAATACCCCCTTGCTTATAAATTGAGTGGTGACTGCTTTTTAATTAGATCCACAGTATCACCTGATGTTCTATTTGGTGACCTCTATAGATGCATTTAATATGATATTCAAAATGCTCCTTTAAAAAATTTGTAACAACCAAGTGAATTGCCCTCTACTCTTGGAAAAAATACATTTCAATGTCCCAAATAGACAAGTTAGAAGAACTAAAACATTCAATGATATTGATTCTTCAGTAAATTATCGCCATATTATTCTCTTCCCTTAATGAAGCCATGAGGGAATCTAATTTTCTCTCAGCAGTGATATCGATATAAACAATGCATCATCAGTCATTTTGCAAGAGGATGTACTAAAAGAACTCTCTCGTGTCTCTCAAATTTATATATTTCTGATTGTTCCTAATGTTTTTGTGAGATAAGAAACTCAAATGACTACTATGTGATTCTAATGATAATAATCTTTACTATGGAGAAATGCTCAATTTCTATTAGATCAATCCAAATCGATATTCATAAAATATGCAAGTTGTAAAGTATACCGATTACCATAACTCAATTCTACACTTCAATGTGTAAATTTATAAATTTACAGTGGACTGGCATTAACATTTAACAAAGATTCTATGGATCTCTTCTAAACGCTAGGTATATAGAGTCACAGTGTAAATCAACATTAGAAATAAGAAGATTGTATAGACAAAGGATCCTGGCGATTGGTGAATTGAAGATGTGAAATAATTTAGTATTTCTTATTCAAAGAAATGTGCCAAAGGGTAGTAACTCGCATAAAGGTGAACATTTTACCACCTATGTATGTTACCTTTTTATATTTATTCTCTTATTATTATTTTTTGTATAATGGGTTATTCCAGTGCAATAAAATTATGATTTTATGAGACTCATCTCCCCATGCTGATTCTACCATTTTTAAATTTCAAAAGAGAGCATGAAGATTGATTCCAAATGAGCATTTCCTTGCCACGCAATCCTTAAAAAGTTATCCCCCCAGCACTCTGCCATGTTATATGTCACATCTATATGTTTTGTTTCATGTGCATGAAAATTATATTAAATTTGTGAAGAACAATGTCGTTCATAATCAATTCACCAGGGTGCATAACAACTAAATTCTTCTTTGCCCGTATCAGAACTGCCTTATTTGGGAGTTTCTATTTGGACTCAAGACTTTTAAATGCTCTCGCCACAGAACTGAAGAGTATAGGGACGTCTGTCCCTTTCCTCAAGCATCTCTTGCTCAGCTATATAGTGAGTGAACTTATGAATGATCAGTCAACTCTGTTATTATACTTTTGTGTTTAGCTTTCTATTTATTTGCCTCCCATGCCTTGTGCTATGTCATGAAAGTTGATCTTTGGACCAAATAAATATTATTATAGACATCGATTGAATTGGGCTAAAAAGTTTTTAGTATATCAACAAAATCCAAATGTTGGTTTTCTTTATCAGCAGAGGAATGAGTGTACCACATGCATGCAGAAATAAGGGTCAATGCCTTTCCATATGAAAACTACAGTTTTCGATACTGTTATTACCCTAAGAACAAAAGCTTCAATTTTACATGACAATGTTCACTGAGGCAAGGTGAGTAGTAAACCCAGGACGTACCTGAGTAGTAAGCCCTCATAGACCCATTAGGCTCTCGTGTTTTTTCTTTGTATTCTTACTGAATGATTCAACCAAAGTGTTACTTTCATTATACATTACCAAAAGGAGATGCCAATATAATTTGTTACGATATTCCTCAGACACAATATATTTCCACTGACCCATCCCATGCAAATTTATTCACTACTGACTGCAGTTTCAATGTACTAAGCGCATTGTTTGAGATATCCAAACAGCTTCCTAGAGAAGAACCATGAAAACAAATAGAAACTGATTGTTGTCCATGGAAACGGGCACACAGGGGTAAGGCGTTTAAACATCTGTGAAAAAGTTTGATTGATCCTTGCACATAGTAAAAACCAAAACATTAAACATGCTACAAGACAAAGCCTGCGGAAGTAAACTTTGCTCAACCAACTGTATAAATCAAGAAATTTGTTGCCCGTGAATACATAGATGAACTCTCGTATGTGACACTACCTTGGCTCAATTTTATTACTACGGTGGCATGCTGAGCAATGCAATGACGAAACTAAAGATATAAGTAGCAGTTACGTGTTTATAATTAAAAACAACGGAACGGCGAACTACAAAACACATCTGGCTTAAAGCAAGCGACTATTCTATAAATTGTGACCAAACCGTCTAACTTATTGATGTATTTATTTCTGGGTATGCACTTAGAACTTATAAGCTGGCTCTCAAATTCCGAAAAATTAATACCACTAATACTTCCTTTCGTTGTTCCTAATCTTAAATATTCATTGTATTATTTTTCTGGGTCCCGTTCATTCTCAAATGACCCGGTCTTTCCCGCACGACTCATAAAACAACCGCGAGAAGTCTTGGGCTAATTTCTACAAGCCACAAAACGTAAATGCTTCTTTATTATTTTACTCATTATAAATGAATTACAAAAGATCATGGTCAAAGTCACTTGCAACCGGATTTCCCTGTGGTCATGTTTTTGTTTAATGACATTAGTAATAGCTATAATAATGATATAAATGTAATGCCAAATACAGTATGGGTGTTTCTTCATTTCAATACAAGGAGCATTACTGTCTTTAAAGATTATGATATCATAATAAGAACATTTTCTAGTTGAAAACAATATTGGTGGGTATAATTATTGTTAAATTCTTACAGGGATCTTTTACCAGATTCTTTCATCTCTCATCCATGGACGCTCAACCAGTAGACTTTACGTGAATCATCTTTGTTGACGTTTTGATAGCCTTTTGTTTTTCCTTTCATATTTATAAAAGGAAGGACAATACATTTCTCGTATTGTGTGAGTATACTCCATTGATGTGAATGTTGGAGTAAAATCTTGTATTTCATTAATGAAACCAGTTTATAACAAATAGCCATGATAATTGTGCACTCCACAAGTATTTCACTTAACTCATTTAAACAATCACCGGAGATGGAATAATTAAGTTAACAATATGTTCCGATTCAGTGCGCGATAAATACATCGGGAATTCGTATTAACAACCGTTTGACAATCATCCGCTCCAACGTTTTGCTTGTATTATCTTTGTGAAAAAGTTCATTTTATGATAGTCACTATCTTGACCCATTTTAATGTATGAAATTTTATCTACTGCTGCTTTGGTTTTGTTTCATTCGGTCCATTATTTTCTCTGGACTACCAGAAATTAATAAATTTGGTTTCCCTGGAATCGACCTAACGAGCATAACATGACGACACCTCCTTTCGGTCGCACCAATAGAATTCGTGGAAATGGCCGCTGGGAAAAAGACGTCATTTCTAGCCAATGGAATTGCAGGAAAGTGACGGCAGTGGTAAAAATAGCCTAACTGAGTCACGAGATAAAAGACTGAAGACTTGGAGAATCAAAGTCATTCGTTCCGTATGCGTGTTTGAGGAAGGAGCTCTCCAGTGAACAGTGTTCTGAGTGTACGCGGTGTCTCCCTGTGCTATATTAATCGATCGGTTTGTCGTGCCGTGTAAGCGTTGCACGTCGTTTTATTGTGGTGAGCCGTCGACGGGCACGCTGTGACATTTCCACTCATCTGTGAGTTGTTTCTGTAACGTAGTTTTTGCTCGTCATTGGACGCAATTACCAAGAGGGTCGAAACACCCCTGTTCCATTGGATGGTGCTTCATAGCATGGAACCAACGTTTTACGACGATCAGTACTTCACAAACTTCGACCTCAAAAGTGAGAACGGCGTCGACATGGGAGAGCACGTGACGCAGTTGAAGAAGAGCATGACGCTGGATCTCAAGGGTCAGCAGCGGGTGGGGCGTGTGCCTTTTCCCCAAGCTCCCGTTCTGTCATCTCCGGACCTAAACATGCTCAAACTCGGGTCGCCAGAATTGGAGAAGCTAATAATTGCTCAGCAGAATGGCCTCGTCACTACTACCCCGACTCCCACAACGCAGATATTATTCCCGCGCACGGTCACTGAAGAACAGGAGAGGTAAAACTTTTACTTTATCTCAGGTAGAAATAAGAACTACTCTTTTGTGTTTTTATTCAAATGTAATCTTGTATTTTAATTCAATATGCCTCCAAGGCGTAATTATTGATCTTTTTATGACAAAACTTGACATAGTGGTTCAGAACTTGCTAATATGTAGGGAAAATTCTTATTTTAAGAAGTGGAACCTGTGCTTTGAAAACTTTTTCTCGTTATTTTGTTTTGCCTAGATTCTTTCGTTTGTGATAGTCAAGATCTGGAAAACATGCTGGAGTTGCAAAGTCTTGACAGTTTATTTGCGCCTGACCAGCTTCCGTTGGGAAAATAAAAATTGGAAATAGTTCTCCTCTTTCATACTTGTCATTGCCCATTAACTTTTGTTTTTTGTTTTCCTTGCATTATTTTATTGGCACTGCCCGTGATTCGTCGTTTTTTCGTGGAGATGATAGTTGAAAACCCGTGGTCGTATTGTTAAATATTGTGTAGAAATCATAGGGTTTTAAAATTCGTTTCTCTCCAACGTGAAAAGTGTTAAAAAAAGTCGAGCATCCTAGTACATAATTAGCCCAAGATTATTTATAATAACTAATTTTTATGCCTCATTACTTAAAGACATTCAGTAAGTCTTATTTTGGAAATGTTTTCGTTTTGCCAAAGGTACGCTCGCGGCTTTGTGGACGCTCTAAATGAACTCCACCACAGTGACTCGAGCCAGATGAGTGGCGCCCAGCAGAGGATGGACGCAGCCGACTCGGACAGCGAAGATTCGTCAAACGATGGCACCTCGCCCTCCTCATCACCCGCCTCCTCCATCACCTACACCAACTTGGAGCCCCACGGCAGCTCCGGCGGGTACCATCACCACCATCACCATGGTCTGTCCGGTGGCGGACACTCTGCCGTCTACGCCCCGTCCTCCGTCGTCGTGGTCAAGGACGAGCCCCAAACGGTGCCGGCGTCGGTGGGAGGAGGGGGGGTGTCCTCAGCCTCCTCCTCCCCCGCCCAGTTGTCCACTTCCGTCTCACCCATCGACATGGAATGCCAAGAGAGGATCAAGTTGGAGAGGAAGCGACAGAGGAACAGGATCGCCGCCTCAAAGTGCCGACGGAGGAAGCTGGAGAGGATCGCGAGGCTGGAGGATAAGGTGAGGCTGCTGAAAGGGGAGAACTCGGAGTTGAGCGGTGTCGTGAACAGGCTGAAGGAGCAGGTGTGTGCCTTGAAGGAGCAAGTGATGGATCACGTGCACTCAGGCTGTCAGATCATGGTCTCCTCGCACTTTTGAAGACTGTGCCGTGTTGATATAATCTTGATTCCTTTCGCGCACCTCGCTAATGGCGGGTACTGTGCGTTATTTATTTTTTGACACGCCCCCGCCCCATGTGTGGGGGTGTGTGAATTTGCAATTTTGTATTCTCCGAATCAAAGAGTCAAAGCCAATCATGCCATCGCAGTTTTTGACGTTCCTTCTTTCTTCGGGGGATGCTTTTTTATCTAGCCCCTCGCAGGCAGATGATGTTAAGATGAGAGAGTCTCGGACGGTCGCCATCTTGCCGAGGGGCAGAGGTTTTGCGTGGGTGGGGCCGGAAAAAATTAGGGCCACGGTGGATTAAGCCACAAATTTACGAAATAGCCGAATCGTTTTCACCCAAATGAACTCTTTTTGCACCTCGGAACCTCTCTTGTATCAAGTAGGTTGTGTCAAGTTTTTCGATCAAATATCTTCCTCTCCAGTGATCGCGAGTATTTTTTCCATTCGCGATTTAAAATAACCTATCGTTTGTGGTTAAATATTGGCCGTTGTTTATTAATATTGTATGTGGCCTTGTTTGCATCATGATAATAACGCTCAAATGCATTGGCTGTAGGGGCGTGACATCTGCAGAGAATTTCCTCAATTCTATGAGCAATACATTGATGTATTATCGCGGGTAATAACAGCTTTGTGGTAAAGTATTTTGAATATTTTAGTAGCCTGCATATTTGTCGCGCCATTGCAGTCCCAGATTTTCAGTCGGGGCATAGGGTAAGGACGCAATAATTCACAGCGTCTCGGAAATGGGAATAATTGCGGTGAGGCGTGGGGCAGTATGGAGGTGCGAGTGAAGGGAGACCCTGCGGCGAGGCTAGGCGGGCCCTCCTAGCCTCCTCCCCTCTCCCTCTCTCTCGTGTGTCGGGGAGAGCGGTGTGTTTGCTCTAGAGTTTGCGCAATTGCGATTCCCCTCCCGCCGAAGGCCGCGGCTCCACAAACTCCGCTTTATTTCCTGTAACTGGTTGACGGTGTGACCCCGATGGGTTTTGTGATATCGGTGTGCTGGGAGTATTATTAACAATATTATCTTTTTGTAATTAAACAGTGGTTAAGTCAGGCGCGACCAGAAAATCGGCTGTCTTTTACTTGTATACACAAGAGATTCGCTTTCTACTTTTCATACGTAAAAGTTTTAAGTACATACATCTAGTCTCAAATTATTATTTTGGAGAGATAATAATACATATATATATATATTCGTAAAATATGTTATTGTGATCTTTATATTGCGTAAGTCGCTATTGATAAGTGATAAATGGATTTTTATGCACCAAATGATTATGTGACATAGCCTTAGCATATTTAATGCAATAGTTTTGTAATAATTATGTATCTCAGGTCATATAAAACTTTATATATCAATATTATTATATATATTTTATAATGAAGCTGTTGGGGGTCATTTTAAGTGTCGGTGCTAGCATTTGACGCTTATTTTTCGGATTTGGGTGTGCCACCCAAAGAATTTGTATTCTCTGAAAATATGTTTCTTATACTGATCCCAAGGGAGTGTAAATACTGCTTTTTTTTGTTATGTTTTAATTTGCAAAACTCACTTCTTTCTCAGTGGAGCAGGAAGATGGGAAATTGTGGAGTTTCACAGTTTTCTTTTTTACCATGAAATGTGTTTTACAGAGAATGTAATGTTGGATGATCTTGAATGTAACCTAAATGGAATTTTTTTATCAACGACTTTATTTTTCACAAATAAACTGCAGTGGAAAAGATCTATTGTCTATCTATTTCTCACCCATTTCCTTCAACTTGATGTTTATTTAACAAGGTATATATAGCCCTATTTGATATGGTGTTACTCATTCAATGTTGAAACTTCCTTTGTTGTTGGGAATTTAAACGGGCCTAATGCACCAAAATTAAGTGTTATTTCCTCGTTTGTGGTGGGAGTGCATTTCAATAAGAGGGAGCCAAGTACCTATAAACTGCTCACTTTTGGAATTCGTTTTGGCATACGGAATCATGCAATTTGTTGCAACCCTCAGGAAGATATGATAGCCCTTTACTAAGATATTGGCAGACAGTTTTAGCATCTTTGCGATAAGAATGATCGATTTGAATTGACCATTGGGTCAGGAAGAAAAAAAACTGAATTTGGCCACCAGATTATGAAGCCTTCCAATCTCAGAAGGGCTTCTGAAATATTCGCAGGAATATTTCTAACACTTGGGAGGGAGGGTCTCACTATTTTATTGGTATTGCTCTTTTCTGGTTATTATTTTAAATTTTATTTTACGAGAGAGAACATGTTTATGTACATGCACTCTCATTTCTGTATGCGGGCAAAAGTAATAGTCATTTCGAAAGGGAATTATGAGCGCCAACTTGAAATAAAAGCAGATAAAGCAAGCAAAACAATATTTAAATAATAATGCAATGAGCAATAAGAGGGAAACTGATGGGACGTGTGTATAAGGCATGGAAGACTGGATTGAAGAGAGAATATGTTTTTTTAAGGAATCATTATCAGTGGGGAGAAATGCAGATTTGATGAATTTACATTCAGGCTTGGTAGTTCTTATTTAGAGTCACTCAGAAATCCACTTTAAACTTTAGGATTATACCCCTCCTTCGTAAAACTGTGTGAAGACATTAATGTTGTTCTCCATATCTTGATTATTCATACATATATGTCCTTGAACGATTTTCAATTTCATTGTGATAATCTGTCATGCTGGTGTTTCTTTGTATCACACCTCAAGTGATCTTCATGACTACCAAGTAAGTGACAATCCCTTTCTTTGAATATTTTCAGTCATTTTTCCACCCGTGTTTTCAGAAAATCAAATTGTCCCGCCACCTTCTTGGTATGTGCATACGTATTATTCAGTGTTGAATACCATTCTTAACCATTCCAGGTGAACCGTTTTTCTCAATATTTCCAATTTCTGCACCCCTGGCTTTATTTTCCCCATTCTTCCATTGTCTTAAGTTCCTTCTATTGTGTATAGAATAAATGGAACTTTGCAATTCCACAAATAACACTTTATTACCGGTCGTAATAAAGTGTTATTTGTGGAATTGCGAAGTTTCATTTATCCTATACATCATGAAGGAGTTCCACACACAGTAGAGCCGAGTATGATTTCCTTCTATTGTCTTTCCTTGGAATGGGTTTCTTATGATTCGTGTTTGACGAATGGATTGTCTATTCTGTTTTGTTTCTCACAGATGTGTACCTTGACTCGGTGTATTCATTCCTCGTGCAGAAAATCAAGATTTTCGCCATTCTGCTCGATGTATTGAATATTTCTTAATTTTTTCTATCGTTTTTAAAATCTTATTTCATTCTTGTAATTGTAATAAGTATTCAACCAATGTGATTTCCTCTGCATTGACCTTTTTGGGACAAAACACGTAAGCAGGTCAATTATTTTATTCCACGTATCTGCTACCTAGCCGACCTCATGTTATAATCACATAAATCAAGAAAGTGGGAATGTTATTGCGAAAACACACATCGCTCAGTGGGAGATTTGTGAGTGGGACTCTCGAAGGGGGTGAGGTTGGCGTTTGGAAGAGAGACGCAAGTGCGGATTTGGAGTCGACGCGAAAAGACCAGCCGCGTGGAAAAGGTACGAGGAGGTTTTAAAGGTAATGAACGGAAAGTAATCAAGACATCGGAGTAACGAAATTTATACTTTTGGGTCGCCTGTTCAGACACTATATTGTCAAAATTATGGAGGTGGGGTTGGAAGGTGCTTCAAGCGAAGGCCTCTCACCAGAAGGATGCAGTTGTATTTGATTGAACACGGCACGAGGAAGGATGCATTTGAACTGGGCACGAATGCGTTATCTACAATTCAAGAGTGCAGCTGTAAACGAGGCCATTTTGTGTGGAACGGCAAATGATTTCCTTATAGCCATTGTAAGGCCATTTGGTTGCAGCGACGAGGCTTCTATCCTAAGGATCATTTAAACACTTGGTGAATTTCCACAATTTTATTCGAAACCCGGGCAGTACCGGATAAAATTGGAAATTGACGAAGTGTTTAATTTATATTTACGGTTCACCAAGCAACGGTCGATACCATCCATCAGCTGATCGTGATTAAATGAGATACAAACTTCGAAATTCCATATAAAATTTTTTATGTGGAATTTCAAAGTTTGTGTCTCATTTAATCATGAAGCAGTTCCACGAAGTCTAATCGGAAACTATTTCCTACATCAGCTAATCTTTTAGTTAAAAGGAAAAGAGGCACAGTTCATTGCTTTGGTTTCGCATTATTTATTCTAGAATTGAGATTTTCGTTCGCATGTGCGTATTCTGTTTATGCCCGTGGAAATCATCTTCCACCCACCGCATTTACCAAGTCTACCGACTAATTATTAAATCTCCCGACTAATTGTTAGTATTCAGGTGTCAGAAGTACGAAAGAGGAAAGATTTTTGAGGACATTTCTCTTCCTACGCACGCACTTCTGAAACCGAACAAGAGGCATTCGGTAGCTAATCCCTCCCGCATTTTTTTATTAGTTGTTAAAACTACCTCTTCTGTAGGAAAACTTGGATTTAAATATCCCATGGTCCCGACACAGTGATGCTTCTGCCTTCTCTCGAATAAGAATTAATATCGAACTAGCGAATTCCTCTTGTGACGCTTCCCGACATGTCACCGAACATTTAAACGCACCAAAGCAAAGTGTTCTGGCATTTAGATTCTACTGCCCTGTTTACACCTTCCTATCACATGGTGGACTCTTGCATCTAGGCCACGGCCTCCACTGCATGCGGACTTTACTGTTAATTGTATCCGGTGAAACGTTGTGGAATTGCTTCTTGACGGAGAGGAAAGCGTAGTTTTGTTTTTCCACGTCGGCTTTATTGCGAACACGATGCGTACATGTTTCGTTTAATTTCAGCGTCACCAGGTTTTCAGCACGTGCATGCGCAAACAAGGGTCTGAAGTAGAGGGGAGTTCCTTCAAGTATTCATTTCCATCTCCCGCCCTTCGTAGATTCTTCCGGTTCCTTTGATCCCTTTCCAGGCTCAGGATTCTCGATATCACGGATCGCGTTTCTGTTTCCTGGCAACTCTTTTAACTGCCCCGAGCGCAGTGAGTTCGCTGGTTTCTTCCCGGGCGCCTCCTCCTACAACTTTTCCCTCCCTCCGCTCGCTCTCGCCTCTGATCTTCCCTCGCCCTGCAGTCGGCATCGCGACCGAGTTGAGATCGCGTGCATTTCCCCCTACCGGCGGGCGGTTCATTCTACGTCGAAGCCGCCGCAAGGGCGTGTGGCGGGGGGCCACCATACATGCACTCCCCACGTGCAGAAATAAGAAGTAATTCACGCGGAAGAAAACCACTTCCATGCAAAACATAATTCACATCACGAGGGGCCAATGTCAAACTACGTCAAATTGATCTACGTGCAAAATTACTACAAACTTTCGCCCGCTAAATGTCCTAACGATCTCCAGCATCATTGTTTATTCTGATCTCTGTTAGGACGAGGAAAAAATTACATTTTACACCTATCCGTTCATAGAATCCATCTCCCTGGTATTACGCGAGTGATCTGATCTGTCGTGGTATGACTGTGCCTGCAATGAGTCTCTTCATTGAAGTAATCTGTCTTAAATCTGTAAACGAAAAATGCAACCTATATATATTTAGACTACGATAAACGAGAGGCTCCCAACCTAACTCCTTCGATAACATCGTTACGCTGCTACGCTGATCATATGACAACATTTCGCTCTACGTTTCACACGATAATCTAAGAGTAATCCTGACACACGGGGATCCCACACACTCGAAGAAAACTTAATTTGAGGCCAGACGAGCGTAAAATAACAGGGCTCTTTCACCTTCGCATAACATGTCCCGATTATTCTATTATGAGTTCTAAGGTTTTATTTGCACTCACAAAAATTTCCCGAATATGCTTTTCCCACGAAAGGACTTGAAGTTATCGCGGCGCCTAATCATTCTTTGATTTTCCACTTCCTCCTCTCCGCCATCTTCCTTTCGTACATTTATTCAACATTTCGCGTCTACCATCTTTCTTCAACTCGTGCAATGCATAATACACGATTCTTCTAGTACATATTAGTATTTGTCATTATGATGTATCAGTATCACCATGGGCATAGATTGGAGGTTTTTCAGAGATGTGGGTTTGGCGAAAGACGGAGAAGGTGAAATGGACGGGGAGAGGAAAACTTATGAAGAAGTGCTGGCAATGGCACACCTACCTCTACATATAACCCCACAAGCCACCGCAAGGACGTGTGGCAGGGGGTGAGCCACCACCAAACACTCACATGCACTCTCAAATTCATATGATAGGAGACATATATTACACACAGAATTGGAGAGGATGGGACGATTGTTGCGTGAACCCTGAAGAAGGCAGGGAAGGCGAAGGGGTACTCGGAGGCAATGGGTTGTCGAAGGCTGTAATGGAGGGTAGAATGTTGGTTAAATGAGGTATGGGTAGGAAGAGAATAGAGATTTTGGATAGAATGATAGGGGGTGGGTAGCATGCAGATTTGAAGAGGCATTGGAATGTTGAGAGGTGGAGGGAAAATCCAGCATGAGACCCATCCAAAACCCAATGTTTATGTGAGCAGTCTAGCATGTGTAATCTTTATAGTGAACATTCTAGCATCGTCCCGCATTCTGTGGAAGATGTTCTGCTATTTTATTTTGGATGCGAGCGGCTTCGTTCTGAGTGTAATATATGTATGTCTCTTAACATATGCATTTGGGAGTGCACGCGAATGTGAATGTTTGGTGGTGGTAGACACCCCCTGCCACGCGCCCTCGCGTCGGTTTGCTGGGCAATATGCGTAGAAGTAGACTGCCCTTTGTCATCATCAGCAGTGCCATGATATGATAGCCGACCTCGTTGGCGTCGGAGTGACGTCCTCCTCGTCTGCATATCCGCAGGTCGCGGGTTTGAATCCCGACTGGGTGGATTTTTCACCCTCCACCTAGGCCATGGATGCGTGTGTGTCCTTGTTACGCAAAATTCGTCACATTGTCCGCAGTATTTTTCTTGGTGCTGTGTGTTTGGACGGTTGATAAATAAATAAATGATATAGACTGCGTGCATGGATTCGTGAAATAGTGACCAATCTCGATTAAGATTACACGTGACGAGGGCACTCAAGTCTGAAATGTAATCCCAACTCCGAGAAAAAATAAATTCAATGACTTCAGGCAAGTCTTCGAGGAATTTATGGATATTCACAATGAAAATGGAAATTGCAGTTATTTTCATCAGGGACATCCAACTAAACATCAGTCAAAGGGAGAAAGAGTGGAAATCGTGAAGGAGCAAGAGATCGAAGCAGATTCTTCTGCGGCGAGATTACACAGAGCGCCCTACATTTGTAGCCCTACAATGACCCTAGAAACACGGTCGATGAAGGCGCATTTATTGATAAATTAAGGAGTGATTTAAAGGTCACGATATCGACTTGATAGCTTGACGCTTGCTATATCGAGTTGGAAAGCATCACGGAGGAAAATTTTCGTAGTGACATGGATATTAGACGAAGAATTGCATTAGCAAAAGAGACCATGAGAAAAACGAATGAAGAAGTGTTAAGAATGGTGTAATGGGAGGAGAGACGTTTGATCCGTGAAATTCAAAGAAGACAGGAAATGTGGATGGAAGGGTTACTCAGAGGTTGTCGAATGTTGTGATGGAGGGTGGAATGTTGGGTAGGCAAGGTAGGTGTAGGAAGAGGATAGGGATTCTGGATAGAATAATAGGTGGTGGGAAGTATGCAGATTTGAAGAGGGATTAAGTTTGGTTGTAGCGAGAACCCGAGGTTATTAAATATAGAATATATACTACAGAATATAACCTGAGACTCATCAAAAACGTGACTTGACCGGCAGATTACCGTCAAATCAACCTACATTCATAGGACGGTCTGTCCACATACGTAAAGGAAAGGGATAATCAGTTGCCCAAACTAAACAGACAGGAATTTCACGCAGGATAAGCGTGAAAGTAGCCGCTCGAAAATAGCCGACACTGTTTCTATTACCCGAGAGTCTTCGGAGGGATGAACCTAACACAACTTGTCGTTCTCACCCGCTTTCACACGCCGTCAAGATGGCGACTTGCAGAGTACTGATGCAAACGAGCGCTGGGTAAGCGGGACAAAGGCGGCGAAGGAAAAAATATTTCGAGCGGCATGTGGCGGTGAAGGGTGAGAAGCAGATGCGTGCCGGAGGCGACATCTTCGCCCTTTAGCGTGTCGAGTTCATCGAGCACCCAACCGTCAGATTACCGATCGTGTGCAATATCTGGAGAAGTAAAGACTCGATAAACATTCGCCTCGACGCGCTCGATTTAAACATCCGCGCCTTCGGACCCATTGCTGTAATTTGATTCGGGGCGAAATGATTTTTATTTCATGCCGTAGAATTCAAGCTTGTGGATAAAGTTTAACACGAAGGGACCCTGACGATTACATTTATTTTTTTCACTAGTCACACGGCATCAGCGTCCGTAGCAGAGGCGTCACTTGGTGGTTCTCCTTCGCGACGACACTCTGAGTAAAAAAAACACCTTGCTGCACCACGAGATATATTCTCTAATGCCCTATTATGCCTTTAATATATTCTTACTTCCTCTGCTGCACTTCACGGATTAGGTAATGGTGTCTTTTCAGGAAATCATCGGACGTACAAAACTTCTCTGGCCTCGAGGTTGTCTACGCGTTATGGGCAATTCTGGGGAGACATTGGTCCGGCTGTCCATTCTTCCTAAATGTTTGCACCATTTGATTTTACATTTTTTGTTATGTCTTCCAATTTAAAAATATTCGAGTCTCGTCTTATATGGCGTCATTTCGAATTCCATATTGCGATGTGCATCCCATTATCGGTCGGTCCCGGGAATTCGATTTCAGCCCCACGTCTCTCACTCCCCCATCAATATATAATGATGACATTGGGACTGCCAACCTTTTATAGAATATTTCTAGACTTAGCAGTGGTAGTATTTTTGTTTAAAGGGTGCTTCGACGGCTACGGTCATTTAGCACCTCTTCGTATCATATACAAAACCCACCTGGACAAACACAACACCCACGTCCTGGGCGGGACTCGAACCCGCGACCTTTGGGTTCGAGAGAACCGTAGCC
>WURS02250498.1:0-19397 GCA_011762765.2 Rhinocypha anisoptera | reverse complement strand
CTCCCTTAATTTTTCCCGATCAACCATCCCGCGGGTATATTAAGGGAAAATGTGTCGAGCGTTTCACTTTGTAACCCCCCCCCCCCCCTCCCTCCCCCCCCCCCTGCCTCGACGCTTTTTTTCCAGTTCCTCCTTTTTAAGGGGAGGAAGAAAAACGTTCGGACCGCAAACCCCTTCCCGGTCCTCCCGAGGGGAAGAGACAATGCGGAGGGAAGGGGGGGGGGACGATTTTTCTCCGAAATAAATCCTTTGCGTGTGGTCGGGACGGGTTGAGAGGGGGCCACGGGGATCCAACTTGTCGTGTGCCCAGCGGATGCTTTCTCCAATAGGACCAGGCATTCTCACTACTTATCCCCAAAACTTTGCCGCATCCTCAAGCATGGTTCGCGTGGTGGAATAATAACTGCATTGACGAATCCTAATACCGTTTCTTTATGTACTGATCTCCGACCTCAAGTAGGTAGCGTTGTCATATTTTAGCATGACAATTGATGAATAAAGTTTGGTATCAGTAAAACGAAATATCAGACACATTTTTTTTTCACGCAATATATACAAACTTTCTTTTGCTACACCTATTGCTTCCGCTGGACGATTTACAACACAGAAACTGATCTGCGAGCAACTTTGCGAATATATATTTCACAGTTCAACTGTATCAGATAACTACGAGTTTTTCTTGCAAGTTTATAAGATAAAATTTGATTTACAGCTAAGTTTTGAAATGTTGGTGAATAACAGGATAACTTTAAATAAGTAATAAATAACAAATGTATATGTACATAAAATAAGTATTATTTAAAGTATGGTTTAGATATTTGGCTCTTCAGACCGGGAGAAAGCCTATACAAGGATGGGAATGGAAGGTTAGGAAGAAGTTTAGGCTCATTAGAACCTCTAAAAATATGTTTCTACTAGTGAGACTTCAGAAGGTGACATTATACCCTTCCTCCTAGTCTGAAGAGCCTAAAATAAGTACATTATTATTTTTGTTATTTATAGTCTGGTGTAGCTATTAGACTCGTCACAGATTTTGAAAATTGCTCTAAGATTATATTTTATGTATAGTTTAGGCCTATAAAATTGTTCCCGAATAACAATCGATTTGCAATATTTCTAAATTTGTCTTAGATTTGTCAATCTTTATGTTTAATAGCCTGTAATAAATTTTCTGGAAAAAAATATAATATCTTACGGAATAATTATAACTTTTTAAAATCTGAATTAATTTAAATTTTGAAAGAACGAAGTAACATGAGTCCCCATGGAAGTTTGATACCCAGGAATGAAAAGGAAATAGCTGCGCCATCTGTTTAATTACCAAGTAATTAATATGGGATTCCTCATGTATTGAAATGTGCAATTCTGAATAACTGATGACGATGTCAAGTCGTCTGGAATTAGAAATTTATTCATAGCATGTTAGATATGAGCCACATTTTAAACATTGATATATATATATATATATATATATATATATATTCAGTGGTTGCACTCCACCAATTTCAAAGAATAGATGTGTGCAGATAGGTAATGCATAAATAGGGTAATTCATACATCCTATATATCCTTTATTTTAATATAGTTAAGAGTTTTAGATATTTTGAATTTTTGGTACTGTAGTTGTACAAGTAAGTTCATCCTGTACCGAATTTATTTTAATAATTTATTTTATCCAATTAGCGTACTACTCCAAATTACTTCGAGGATCTTTCTTATATGCTCTCTGCTATAGACCAATTTATGCCTCGTGAGTAACAATTATTTACATATTGAGCCTCCATAGAATTTTTATGCTTTTATTGATAACTTATAAGAAGATGGAATCAGTTGTTCTTCATTGCACTGAGTTATTATTAAATATAAAGTAGTTTACGGCAGTAAATTTCTGGATAATTTTATTAAAGTATTGAATATACATAGTTCCGTTACCTTCAAAAACTTGAGATATTTCAAAGTACAAAAGAATTTTTTTCAGTAAATTACATTTAGATGTAACTTATGGTGATTTATCGCGTATATTATATTTTGATGAAATCCTATGCCTTATTATTTATTTATAGAATTCTATCAATAACTTTTAATTGCTAAAATTCATTTTCAAATATTAAAAAAAATTATGAACAGATACTGTTCTTATAGGTTGGCAATATAAATAAAATATAAAAATAAAATTTTCTATTTGGGAAATAGATAATTTATATTAATTGTTTTCAAAGGATGGCAACCAGTGCACCAAAATGGATTGATATATCGCTTAAATTGCCGTTAGTGTTCGCAATAATTCATTACTTATGTTTTACTTTGCAATAAAGTGATTAGGAGGAAAAATCATCCTAATCAGGTTTTTTTTCGTTTCAAAATGACATGATAGGTCTCGAATAAGTAATAAGGTATGGTATAATATTTTAATTAACTTGATTAATACGTTTTCTTTCTTAAAATCCTAAAAATAGTGTTTATTAATCAGATCTATGAACCATAGTTGTACACTTATATACAAGATTGTATAAGATATACAGAACAACATACAGTCTATTTATGTTACTGAAACGTGTTTAAAATAAAGCCTAGGCAGTTCATTCGTGTAATACCCTGAGTCGTCTATTGCCGTAATATTGCGCCTGGACTTTAATAAACTAATGGTTAGTTATCTTTCTCGGTGTTTAAAAGAGTCCGCCTCTGCTTCTATAATAATCTCTTTATATATATATAATAACTTTCCCATCAGTATAATCCTCATCATCACATTGTCTAACATTAAGTTGCAATAATGTTACCACGTTATAGAAATGACAAGTCTTTACACTGTGTTTTTGTTAAAGTGCTATATAAACCCATGTTAGCTTAACTTCGATGACTACTGCGGAAAACTAAGCAATTTCCTATCCAATGGAAAGAACTTCTAATTTACCTATAACCACCAGGTTTGTTTTAAATTATCATACGATACAATTTTCCCACAGAATCCCAATGTCTCGCTGTCATGCTTGTTGTTCTCTTTCAGGTTTTCAGGAGGCAATTTTCAGCCGTCATACGGACAATCAGCTTGTATAGATGATGGTGGTTAACTGAAACTACAAAGCTATAAAACAGTTTGAAAAGGCAGTTTCCATTTATAATTTTGTCAATACTTTCGCAGCGGTGTAGCTGTGGATGAAAAGACCAATGCCATCGTATGGCATCCAATATTTTATTAATGGCGCACTGAATTTGTACGAGAAGAGTGAAATGGGGTGAAAGCTTCACATTTGGCACGTGGACTAACCGAAATCATTCGCGGCGGTCAGGCCAAGGCATTTCCTGGAAGACCGAAGGATCGCCGCTGCCATCTTCCAGCTGGAATATGAAGCAAGGTCCCCGACGCGATCGCAGAGCTACCTCCCGTCGAAAGGCGCAACTCGCTCCGCGAGTATTTTGCCCCTCCCCTTTCCGATTTTGTTTTTATTATTTTCCCCCCCCCACCGACATGTTCGGGGGGGGGGGGGGGGGGGGGGGAGGAACGGGAGGGGGAGTGAGAAGAGGGGAAGCAACCGGGTGGGGAGTGGAGATGCGAGTCGAAGGGACGCGCACGAATTCGAAGGGAAAAAGGAACTGCGTTCATTCTGCACTTCGTTAAAACTGGGATAGGGCGGTAGGCGAGCGACTTACAGTTTGGGTGGTTACGATGGATTTATGCTGTTGAGTTATGTTATCAGACACGGTGGATGTCCGTACCGTTTCCTTTCAGACAAAGATATGTGCGTTTATACTAACGTAACGAATCAATCATGGTATATGTAAGGCCTTTATGCTTTTGACCTCCTCTACCAGTTTTTGATTGAGTACAGGAGTGCCAGAAAACATCAAAACGACAAAACAACAAGAAGAAAAACAATACTTAAACGTTTGTATCTTAAAGATTTATGCGTTTTAGCCTTATTGTATAAGTCGAAGACGTGTGAGACCGCGTAAAGTATAAACAACCTTGATTCAATTATCATTAAACCTTAACGTAAGAAATTATGTCAGGTGGCTGAGCGTACAGTACAAATCCACCTTGATTGCGAGAGTTGCAAATCGTGGTTTAAACTTTCCGCCGTCAGAATGACTATTCTTAGGGTATGGTGATCTATATTCCCTCGAAGAGCAAGGGACAAAACTCGTGCTCTCTGAAAACCATGATTTTCATCTCACCTGTTCATGGCATTTAAGGAGAACGGGCCTTTCTCTTTGCCATGAGGCATTTGCACGCGGTTGCTCATGACGAAATATGTATTAGGAAGACAAATTATTTTCGGTAATCACGTTCTCAGATTAATCTCGCTACGTCTTTTGCTGTTCATCATATGATGAAAGCTTTTAGGTTTGTCATCAAAGCATCCTACGGTGACTCGTAAGGTTGGGGTTTTTCTGTTACCATCCTGGCCACTGGCAGCGAAATTTCTTTTACAGGACCTCTGTTTTTCTGAATATTCTGACAGATATTTCTGAATTGTATTATGTGTGCATCCCTAATTTTCGGAGCAGCATAATGCATAGTCGCCGCACAAAGAAATCAAGGGCAGACTGTGTTCATTCGTGCGTGAATCTCGACCCATATTTTTAGCAATACGAAAAGTAAAAGAATGCTAAATGGTAATTGTTTGTTTGAATAGGTATTTAGTTTAATTTCACTTAATTATCCAGCACCTACTAAGATATAAAATGCCATTATAAAAGGTATTTTCTAGAAATAAATGATACTTTTATTGTTAAAAATTCGATACAATCTCTTATCACTGTTAAAATGAACTGAACTTTCAGACAACTTCTTAATGCCTCTTTAGAATCCAAGAGGAAATTTTGCAAAGCCGATTAACGAACTCGTCCTACGACGTTGCGTAAGCCCGAATTCAAGTCAAAGAGATGTTACTTCATATCTAATACACATCTGCGAAATTCCGTGCAAGTCTCTGCAAGGGCGTGTGGCAGTGGGCCAATCCACACCATTCCACACCACACCAACATCAATTCTTACAAGCACACATGCATGACTATTAACGTCGCAAAGAAAAAATTTCATCGATAAATATTTAGTAACTCATTAATATTCCTTTCATGAAGGAATATTGTTATCAGTTATAGTATTTTATAGTTTCAGAATTAGTTTTATGGAATCTATACATTATGACATGGTACAACATTAATTTATTCCACAGGAGTTCTTTATTCGTTCAAAACCTAGGATTCAACGAAAAATGACCGGATGGTGACTCTGCCGTTGGAACCCGGGTCATGAAGAAATAGAGAACTCTTTCCGAATAAGCTGCTGTTGTATCATTTCATTATCAGTTTTATGTAAACTTCTGTATAATTAAAAAAGTATTCTCGCACTATATTAGTGGATTAGAGTAAATATCCTATTTTGATTAAAAATTAATAACTATTGCTATTTTACATCTGATTTAGCATGTAAAGGTTGTTGCTTTCCGTTTCAATCGCTAATTTAATCTTCGCTTTCGAGAACCGAGATGCTAGGATCGGATTGTTGATGTTCCGTTATCATACTTTTTTTCAGTTTAAATAATTATTTGATTATTCTACCATGAATTTACCTTTTATGTTGTGGCTATTAATAATCAATAATTCATTGATTGATGACATTTAAATTATATTCTAAAGCACTACCATCTACTTTTACCGTTGTATAATTCAAAATTTTCCAAGGAATGATATTTACTAGCGATTTGAATTAATTTTCAAATTAATTCTAATAGGTGCTAGCACTAAATAAATATCTCCCTCATTTCCAGTTCTTGGAAGGTTGCTTCTGATTCTGTGTAGTTATCATATGACGTGGCGAGAAATCAGAGGCACCCTAAATGGATAATGCTTATAAAAATGTGACCCTTTACTTGTAATTTATTACTTTTATTGTAATAGTGCGGATCATTGGTTTAGCCACTTTTCTAGGACTTATTTTTACTATTGCTCATATTCTTAGATAAAATGCCCTTTTTTTCGTCATGTCCAACAATTTTCCCAAAATTATACAAATTTTTATTTTTTTTAATGATGTTGTTTTTTGCAGAGGTTTTCGCGGTGTTGAACGTTTCATGGTAATATTATCACTCCGGTTGGCGTTAGAACACCAGGGGCAGAATGAAAAATTATCGTAATTTTCAAAATGCCGCCACGAAAGAAAATCGTAAGTCAGCTTTTCTTATATTTCTGTTATTTTCTGTATTTGACAATGAGTAAGTATTGGTAATATCGATGTCCAAAAATAACAGTTTTATTTCGTGATACATTTTACGGTACAACGTTTTTGACTCTCCGACTGTTTACTGTTTAGGCCAAAGTTGAATAACAATACTGTCTTAGATGATGCAAACTTACTTTACCATTACATTATTTTTTACAAGAGTTATTCAAATTGTTTATAAGCAGTACCTGACTCTAAACCCACTTTTTGCGCTATTTTTTGTATGTTATGTGTATTACAGGATTGAACGATGATAAAACAACTCAAATAGAAGAAATTTCCTCCTTAAAATGCTCATAAAATGCCTCAAAAACCAAGAGTGAATAATTTTAAAGATATATGTTTGGGATAAACAATTGCAATATCTCATAAACAAATAAATCCACAGAGCCAGATTTTAGCATCACTTTTAATTATGGGAAAAGCTACATTATGACGCGATTTCAAATCTATGTCTTGATGAATAATGTTTGTCTAAACAATGACTCATTTAAGGATTTTTGCAATTTTGCGATAAACTAATAAACCAATTTTGACTTGCGACAGCTTATTTTGTAGATATTTTTTATATCTATAATCGACTTCTTAAGCAATCAAACTAAAACAAACTTACTTTGCTATTAAACAAAAAATAGCCAATTTTTGCATTTAAACGACGATTATAAACAAATGCATGCTCAAATATGAATAATTTTTGGTTTTTTAACATCGACTAACCTCACCAGTGAATTTTTCACTGAGAATCTGCTGATGGGATTTTTTCCAAAAATCGGCCATTTTTTTCGTAATTTGACTGGCCGAGTTATGCGTAATTTTAAAATGCCCACTCTGCTTAGCAGCGGTTGAACCTGTAATGTTCTAAATACCCTCCGTCACAAATTTCTGAACAATTGTGGATTGATTATTTAAAAAATTTAAATATTGTAATGTCATGGATAGAAATAAGTTTTTGGATTGGTGATTAATTTCTTCCCACTAATGGAACATTTCTTCGATCACAATCTGGGTGCTTATTTCCCCATTTAAACATGTTCGACGAGAAATTAAAAAAAATGTCTGCATCAATTATTCTATAATCCATTCTCAGAGGCTGAATTTCATCTCGTTTCATGAATATGCGTGAGAGCATTGAAAAAATAGCTCAAAAGGAATTCTTTTTAACTTCTCCTACCTCGGTAGGATAGGCAAATGCTGTTGTGGTTTGGGAACACATATTCACGATTTACAGTGGAACTTTCTTCCGACAAAAAAATCTTTTCAATGAGCGCAGCAATTCCTCTTCCATCCTTTGATAACCATAGTCAAACCGTGAATATTTCGAAGAGTAAAATTTCACGAAAAAATCCGTCATCCGCAGGCATTCTGGGTTGGAGAACGAGCAATTTGAAAGTAATTCGAGGAATAACGAGGTACACCCGTGCAGAGAATGTGGAGAGGATATCCACTACATCCCCTCCTGATGAATAATTTGTTGCGAGCGCCCAAAAATCCTTTCCATTCCTTTTTTCTTTCAAATTCGGCGAGCATGGAAAAGCGTTCGAAAATTTTAGCGTGGTCGGTGGATGATGACCTTGCCTCACGCATATGAGAATGGCTCAATCAATGCGGAAAAGATTCTCTCTGAGAGGCGTGAGAATGAGATTTGATTGCTGTTATTCAGTTTTGATTTTTCGGAAATGGGAGAAGTTAAATTCTACTCGTAAAATTCTAAAAAAGCATTCGTTTCAAAGTCAAATTCTAAAATTTGGAAAAACTTATTTTCCACAAAAAATTGTCCATGGCTATTCGAAAAAGATAAAAACGTAGTTTCTTATTACTGAATGAAAGAGGTAAGATAAAAAAAATTAAAGGGCCTCCCGCACATTTTCATATAATTCAGGTATTCTTTCACTTTATATTTGCTAACTATAATTATACTTGGTTTAAATAACTTTGCGTTTCCACGTATTCGACTTTGTTACAGAGTAACATCAACCAATTGTGGTAGTCTGTAACGAAGACCGTTGTGAATCAATAAATAAGTCTAAATTTGGAAATGGAAAGTTATTTCACTCAAGTATAATCATGGAGTTCCACAAAGTGGAGCCGGAAATAGTTTCTTTTTGCTTATTATAGATTTATTTTAAATAATTAATTTTGTTTAGTTTTTATTACAAAGATTATTTAAATTGCCCATTATGTTATTTTATTGTAGTTTAATAAGATACGCCATTCTTTAAAAAGTATTTCAAGGTAAAGAGGCATAATTTTGAGAAATCCCGATTTATGAAGAATTATCTTAAAACTAATTTTGGAATAATCGTCCAGCATCTTGGACTTTATGGATATTGGTAGTAGTGTTGTTATGCAATTTGGATGCGTCGCCTTTCTATGGTTTTTGTATCAAAGAAAAACCCAATTGAACGAACACAAAACATAAATGTGAAGCAGAACTCGAACCCGCGGCCTTTGGATTAGCTACCGAGCGTGCTACTCACCAGGTTAACCAGGTTGACTAGTAAATTTGGTGTGAGTGGTGACATCCATCGCATTGGAGTTTATATTGAATATAATGTGTTCATTAAGATATGGGTTGATTATGTATGCTGGTTAGATTGTCAGGTCAGGTTCGAATAGTAGAATTACCTTCAATCTCAGAGAAGCACATAAGCGCGATATTGGCCTTACTGAGGACTGCAACTTTTGTAGCCTATTTTATGTTAGAAAACCAATTGGACCTCCGTATTTTTCCATAGAAATGGTTAAATTTGCCTTTATATACAATTATTTTACACATAAGTGAAAATTTATGAACTGTTAATATTGTTTTTTATCCATTTACCTTTCTAGGTGTTGTGGTCAATGTTTCATGATCTTGAACAACCAATCACAAACCATTTGTTTTAATTAACCTATATGCAACATTTTTTTGGTCTTTCTTAGAAAAAAAGAGCAAAATACCTTAATCGAGATTTCAGTTTGTCAAACTGCATGGAAAATCAACCTTGCCTTTCGTTCTTTTTCTAAAATTTTGTTAATGCCTAGTAAATAACGGCCCTGAGATGGTCATGCTAAGTTTTCAGGCAGCTGCTCACTGTTGAACGGAAGAGTTGAATTTTATGCTGAGTACTATTAAATAATTTGTACACACACTTATTCAGTTCACAGACATGCATAGGTCATGCATTGTCGAATGTCAAAAAGTTGAAATTGAACATACGGTTACACGGATGTACAATTAAACTCGAATGGACGGAGCTGAAGAAAAATGGTATCGAGGATTTCGGAAGTGACTCCTCGGTCACGGTTTATAATAAATTGAGTATGGCGGAGCCGGGTGGTGATAGGAGTGAAATGTTCCCCTTTTTTTTGTGTGTGTGTGTGTGTTAGGGGCGATGGCGGTGGAAGGGAATATTCCCATTCCCCTCGAGGCGACGGGCTTGGAACTGTCGCTAAAATCGAGGGAAATTGCATTTTGCTGAGAGTATCGCACCTTATGGCCGGCAGATGATAACGTCTGGAGTTTTTCTTCGGCAGCAAATGCGGGGAATGGTGGGGAGCATTCGTGAGAGAGAAGAAGGTAGGGGGAGGGAGGTCGGGGAAGAGGGGGAGAGTGAGAGGGAGAAGTGAGCTCCACGAGCCCTGCAGCGCGGTTTGTCCCTCTTAGTTTGGCTTATTTCTGTTTTTAATGAAAGCCACTTCTAACCCCAGTCCACCGTCTCTACCTAGTACCCTGGACAGTCTCTCCAATAGTCATTTGGTATTGATTATCTAGGTTGCGCATTGCAGTGTTTTGACATAACACTTATTATAAAAGGGGAATAATTTCGGCACAATGTACGTGATTCGCGTTGGATTTACGGCAGTATTTAAAATATTTTCTCAGCTAGATATTTTGTCTTCAGATAACTAGTCGTCGACTGAAACTGAAAGAAAATATGTAATGGGAAAGCAATAAACCCTCCGTCGATGTCTATTTTGAAAAGTTTCTACTAAATTTTGCACTTAGTCAAGCGAAGAAGAACAATTTATTCTTACCAGGATGTTAGAGTGACCCTTAATTAAAAAAATATATGCTTCCACAGCTTTTAGGCTGTCGTTTGCCAAAGTAATTGGGGATTTATCATGACCAAAGAAGGTTACTGCAGTAGTTTTTCATGATAGAAAGTAAAGATAAAACTCATTAAATTTATTTTCTTTGCTGTAGAAAAATGCGTCGTGAAAATAAAGTAATTATTTGGAAATACGAGTTTCTTCTATTTTGTTCCTAACCGAAAATTTAGACATTGGTGTACATAATTCTGAGGGTAGCCATTACGACGAAACCTGGGGCGTTTAGATGATATATTTTATGTGGAATTATTATATAATTATGTGGAAAGTTTTTGTCTCAATTAATCATGAAGCAGTTCCACCTAGTCACGCCGGAAACTATCTCCATTAGAAAAAGATTTGAATTAACAGAGACCAGGAAAACCGACTCCTGACCAGAAAAAGAGGCAGTACCATAAAATTTACTTTGAAAACCTTCCTACTCTAGGCACCTGGGTAGCTAGAACTTACAGGCGCATGTGCATGTAAATTTCTTCTACGGGTATTTCATGTGTTATGTATTTAATTTATCTTAAAAAAGTGCATGAGTAATATATATTTGGAATATTTTATCCAACCAATAGAAAATATTATAACTCATGTGCATGAGAATGAAATACAAATAAAGAAATGATTAACTGAGGCTTGTTGCCTCAGTAGACTAATAGCGTGAAGATAGGGTAATGGAAAGAATTTAAAAACATAGCAGAGATCTGGTGAAGAGGGTGCACTCTTATAGGAATTCTAGAAAATAGTCCGTAGTTAGGACATGAAAAATGACATTTTACAGGAAATTGTACAGAAAAATACCTAGCAGAGCATAAAGAGATAAAAGAAAGGTAGAAAATAGCATGCGGAGGCAAATTACAGTAGAAAAATTGAAGAGTTAGTCTAAGACAACGACTTGAAGTGGGAAGTAGATGAGAATATCGTATGATCAGGTTTTATATTCTTGGAGAAAGGATGCGCATCAAGGAAATTTGTGTAATTAGGCAGGAGAGATTGATAATATACGTACTAGTGGAATATTTAAATTACTTAGAAAAAGGCTGGAGAAAGGCTCGTACGAGTATTAAGAGTTAATGGTGAGTGATTATGGATAAGATTCCATTAGGACGATTATGAAAAATGCAATACGCATTGAAGTTAATGATTGTAACAGCTATTTTTGGATCATAAATAATCAAAACAAGACGGAATGTACTCAATAGTTTCAGGCGTCACTTGGTGGAATTTATCCACCATGAAAGAAAAAACTTTGTATTCCACGCAAAGGTTTTTATTAGTACGACCTAGGTTTCGCCGCGTCGCTACTACATCACCTGATGTCACGATGTGACGAAACCTAGGTCTAGCTAATAAAAATTTTATGTGGAATACAGTTTTTTTCTTTCACTTCATGAAAAAGCAAGACGAAATAATCAGATAAATGAGCCTCATGGTAAATAGCAGCTCTTCTGTAGGAAAGGAAGGGACATAAATGAAGGAATGGTGAGCGTTAGATGCCAATCGATTGACAGAATAGAGTGGAAAGAATAGAGTGGAAAAAATAAATGAAACAAGTACAGAATAGGAGAAAGAACTAGAGGATTAATAGACTTACTAGAACCCAATACAATTGTCAGACAGAACAAGTTATGCTAGTTTTGTGAGGCCTGTTTGTGTGAGCACGTGTTGTGTTTTGCGATTTACTCTTTCCCGAAACGATTCTGAGGTTCAAATTTTGGGCGAAAGTCTTGAACTAAATTATCAATTATAAACTCAGTTAATAGATTTCAAATGGAAGTTGAGGGTTTTTACTCAATCTAATTGCAAACTGTAAGTAGTAAAACCCTTTTAAAGAAGGACAGTGTTCTGCTTAAAATGATGCTCGCTTAAGACAACCTTCCGCCTCGAAGAGGAATCCAGTTGTTGAAAAAACTAATGAGGTCATCCATTTGATTCACTGCCTAACTTTCCGTTAATTAGTTGAAGAGCGCAGATGTTAAAAGCGCAGAAACTGTGTATTACGAGATCCTGACTGAAAGTTTGTTACTGTCTCGAATTTCGGAAAATTTTGTGGGACGAATATGGAGATAAGATTAGAATCGGGCTCCATGGTAAGTGAGTGAAGAAATAATTTATGGGTCAATTTATGGTCTGAGAAACTTCTCGTGAAAATAAAATCACCGTAGATGAGACCTGGGTTTATGAATACGAAATCGAAGTAAGATTTGCTCGAACGTCGTAGTCGACGTTACCCATCCTTCTGGGTGGGAAAGTATACGTTACCTACATTACATCTTACCAACGTGAGCTCCCGAAATCCCGAGGTGAAGGATGTTTTAGTTTCATTCCATAGGAGAGCGTGATATTTCACCTTTAAGTGAAAATTTGGCTCATGATTCAGACCGCGCAAGTAAGGATAGCGGAGGGAAAGCAAGTCAGGATGAACTCTAAGAAAAGAAGGAAACGGTATGATTTGGATGTAAAGGTGGTTGTGCTGAGATGCTGGCACGGGAAGGAATAAAATGAGGTGTGTGGTGAGAAAAGGAAACGATGGTGCTCGGTAAGGAGGTGATGAGAGGGAAGTTAATAGATGGTGAACATACGATGGAGGCAGGATACGTCAGCGGTAGTGATACTAAGGGCCAACACTCCGTCCAACAGTTACGAAATTATACTCTGAGACGAAGGATTTAGCGCCATTATGAGTACTATTACTTGTATTGGTCAATCAAACACCAACCTTTAATTGGAAGACCACTTTATACAAATTGTTATTTGCTCGTGTTTCCTTGTTTTTTCTCTGATTCTGTAATACTACGTTTGATCACACCGTCGCTCCAAAAATATGAAATTTTTACGACAAGCGCAACCTTTTGATGCATGTTTATTGCATTTAAATAATCGGAAAAAGAGTAGATCTGCCTCTACTAATCTTGTATTTATTTTATTGTAGTTTAAATGTTCGAACGAATTGTAATATCCAACTTGTTTTTCGAGATAATCATGTGAAAGAATAAAAGTTTTTGATAAATAATTAAGAGTGGAAAGGAAGATATGCAGGCACTGTTGTAACCAACCACGATTAAAGTTTCTTCTTTATGACTTTGTTTTTGTTCTGCATACGGTATTTATTTTTCACATTTTTTTGTTTTCACATTAATTACCCTTTATTTGCATAGATGCGGTTATTCTATTTAAAAATGTACACCGAAGGATATCGCTCTCATTTAAATGCAAATTTTTGTCTTCGCATTTCCAATATTTTCTGAAAAAAATTCGTTTCCTGCTACAACATTCCTACTACGACGAGTTGTCATCATTAAATTAATTCTTCGAAACAGGGGCGATCAGTTGTTGAAAATGTGATAAAATAAGGATATAGAGACATTTTTTGCTGGATAATAATAATCGTGGTACGTAATTTAAGCACTTAATATTTTATTTTTTGTGGACTTGATTCGTCCGTATTATGGAATAATAGCATTATAGGGGTAGAGTAATTAAGTGTTAAAGGATAACTATTGATTTAATATCTTTAAAGTCAATAAAAAACATACCACAATCATTTACACGGTGTTTTGTAAAAAGTTCAAGTAGTCACTTCACCCAACGACCCTTAGAGACTAAGCAATAAATCTGTTGCCGCATAAACATTTTATTTGTTTTCCCTTCAAGTTTTAATCGTTTGCAAAAAATATATTATGAATTATTCATATTGTAATATAATATATGATTGAATTTCATGCCAAGTTTTTCCTCATTGATATTCATGTTGTCAGTATTTTTCGTTGATGTTTCTTTCTTATGTGCGTATTGCCATTTTTATTACCACTGCACATTCTGATTTAGAATGAACGGATAAAGACGTTGTTAAAATTTATCGGACGCCTTGGCCTTTGTTTTTGTTAGTTAAAGACAACTTCTCTTATTGAAATATGAAAATTCAATTTTTCTAAGGGTCACTGTGTGGTGGCCTTTGTCATGTCATGGTCACTTTACTAGTCTGCGTACAGTCGTACAAGTGTGTGTATGAATGTGCGCACTAACATGTTTTCAACGTAATTATAGGTAACACCATTTTAGGGTGATATGAAGACGGTTTATCTTAATAAGATCCGCTAGCCAATCATTTGTGAACATTAAAATGTACGGTATTTCACGTAGTTCGCTATTTTTAGGTGAATTCATCAGAAATTTCTGAAAAATGAGAAATTTTTATAACATTTGAATCTTATGGATTGTATATTCCACTTAATTGGGGAAATCAGTTGGAATACCAATTCTAAAATAATAACCTATTTTGTCTGCATCTTTAGTGAAAGTAAGTCAACATTGATTATCTACAGCCTTCATGGCCAACCCTATCCAGTTATAGCATATTGCTATCATTTATTACAACCTACAGTTTCCTCTTTTTTAAATTATATAATTTGATTGTATGCTCTTTTTACTTTTCCTGTAAAGACCAAGCTGATCCTACATAATTCGATATCACATTGTGAAAAACTCCTTTTCCTCATATTTTCTAAGGCTGTTTATATTAGGAACAGCTCTAGACGCTGTTGATTTATTTTTATCACGTCATCCTTCTCTTAATGTACTCGCTATTGATATTTCTTCGTGAAAAATCAAATTCATATTTATATAACCAATAGTTTGTGAAATGAAAAGGTAAGAGAAAAGTTTCTACCATTTTCTCTGCCTTTTGCTACGTCAACAATAGGATAAGTTCGGCTGTTTGTTGTGAGACTGGTGGGAATTCCAGAAAACAATGGAGTGTAGTGAGGAAGCAACAATAGCTGTGGCGAATTTGGAGAGGAAAGGAATACGGTGGCGGAAGTTCATGCAAATTCAACCCGTTTATCTCATTGTCCAAAGGGGCACACACACACACAAACAAATGTATACATGAAGCTCACGCCCCTTGCTGTATCAGTTGTACCTCTGAATCACATGTCGAGGAGGGACTCTCCGGGAATTTTCTGATTTTAGAGGAAAAATTGAAAGCGGTGCATTTTATGAATATTCGCGTCACTTACTATTTTTATTTACACACATGGAATATTAATGTCATCGCGTCACATTTTTTATTCCTTTATTATTGTATTTCGCTCATAAACGAGAACAAAATAGATAGATCGATTGGCGAAAACGCATGACGAACATGGTCACGATCGACTGCACGATTTAAAATTATATTTTGTGGGATACTCATATCCTATGAAACCGCGGCAGTGTCATATTTGTTCACCTTTATATACATTGACACGCGAAAATAATGGTGGCGTTAGTGAATGCTATTGTTGCATGTACTTATGTTGAGAATATTACATGATAGAATACTTATTGACTAAGAAGTGACAAAATAGTTGTTAAAATATTACTTTGAAAGTTTTCATTTAATTGATCAGTCACAACGCTCGACATAACCAGGTGAACTGTCATCGGCTCAGATAAAGATTTAGTCTGGAATTTTATAGAAAATCGTATTTGTGGATAATGAACGCTTTATCTAAGTTTTGCGAGGACTATTATTTAATGCTGATATGGGCACTTGTATCAGCGTATGAATCTCCGTTTCATTCAATTATAAGTTCATTTTTATCAATGTGCTGTGAATGAGATTAGATATATGAGGTCTTATGATGTAATTTAATCTATTTCACTGCACCTTAACTACCTGAATCCCACATAATATGATTCAGTAAGAGTTATATGTTTTTAACCTTTTTTTTAACCTTTTTTAAACCTTTTTTAAGTTTTATATAAGTGACTATGTTTTCATAGACGATGGTGATTTTTTGTGTCCCTGAATAAGAAATCCGATACCCTATTTACAAGGAATATACACTTATCCCTAGTGGTATTGTTTCAAATCGGATCATAATTGATATCAGGATCTTCTTACCTGAATGGGAAAGGTGTGAAATGGGAAAGGAAGGAAAGAAGGAATTCTTGATATTTTCATACTCCAATTAATTCTTTTGTGAAAAGGAATGAATATATAAATTCTTTGACTCGGAAAAACGCAAGAAAAGATCATTCTATCATTTACAAATGCTCCTACATTTACATCACATGTATCCCAATGGGATTCATACGTTTAAGATAGATATTACTACATTTTTTTGTTTTCACGTTTTATAAACTTTCCATTATAACTACAGATATCCTACTCTACTGTTAAAACTGTTTATTAAACAATATCCTTTTCGTTTTCCATTTCTTTTTTCTAAACGCTGTCTGTAGGATATAATAACGGAAAACATTCTTTCCTTGAAATCATAGAACATCTAGCCGACTTTAAGAATGACTTTCATATGAAAATACCCATCAATAAACTAAATTTTTTTGATCCAATTTGGTCTAAGATATTTGTTTCTTACAAAAAATATCATCAGTATTCAGTCTCATGCAACCAACATTAGTATCCAAGATATTAGTATACGAGTCATTGGTTAAAATCCAATATAACTCCATCAATAATAAAAATAATAAATGAATTTATTAAAATACAATTTTTAAACAAAAAATAGGTAAAAATGGTTACTGTAATTAACACGGGTATACTGTTCACTTAAATGTTTAATACTATATTTTACTAGATTAACTAGATCCTCGTCCTTGCTTTAGTTTTGTAAAGCACAAAGAAAGGTTTGCCAATTTATCAGACGTTTTAATGGCTATCATATGAAAAATAAGGAGATCGTTTATTGTGCATCTATACTACATCATTTTATAGTTTTTCTTATTCATAATTATATCATTTGTTTAGGTAGCCTTTCAATTGTTTATCGAGTACCGGGGGTACACTGTATAGTCACAGGTTTTCTTTTGTATCTGTACTCCTATCTTCACGGCTGTAATCTGAGAAGTCTCTTGACTGAGGCGTAAGCTGGATAAAATAAGAGGCCTATTGAGAGTGATCATAGCTTTTTCATTCGCATAAACGATTGTGGAAAAATTAATTTTCTTATCATACTGTTAACTCAACCTGAAATATACGTATATGTGGCACAGTAATAACTGATCCAGTAATCCATCAGCGATATCGGTTGCAATTTGATACTTTCTCTTCGCCTTCCACTGTATCTGATGAAAAACGCCATCCAGAAAGGTGTTTATTCACGTTGGGAACAGGAAAAGCCAAACTGTGGGGAGGATAAGAAACCCACTCCACAAAATGGAACGAAGTGACTGTCCCCGAAAGTCCGCTGTGGTTCGGGGGTGAGCAGTCTCAAAACCCTCCCGCACAAACACATCTCACGTGAACTTTTTCTTTGACTGACGTTATTCAATGAAATGTTCAATGTTTCCGATAGTGTGCTCTTAACTTTATTCGACGATATTCCCTCACAGTGGGCACAGCGAAATTGATTTTTACTTCCATCAGAGTAGTGACTGGAACTCCAGGTCAACCTTGAAATAGATTGTCTCCCGTCTTTAAACCTTATACACCCAGCGGAGTCCAATCTTTTAGATTCCTTGGGCTACGTTGGAAGAAAACAAGTTATTTTTGATCACCCAAAATACGAGATGTAATTTTAATTCCCGAAATGGCCGTGTGGCGTCACCATCAGAAGTAACTACTCCCATGGACGGTAGTTGTTATTGAATACAATAATTGTTAGAATGAAATTACGAATCTCTCATAGCTAAATCACGTATAACATTTTTAAAGAATCATACCCTATGAATTTATTAAATATTAAAATTCTATATTTATTGTTATTAATAATATTTTTAGTCTCATTCTCATAAAATTTGAAAGTTTCCAATTTTTTGTCGTGCTGTATTCATAACCATCCTGGGCCGCATGATTCCCCCAGGCCGCGGGTTGAACACGTCTGTAACAAACCATCTACTAGCTCTGCTAGGGAAAGACCAGACTCTCCGTAAGGCTGCTGTAGCATTATATAGGCCACCTCCGACGATTTGTAACGACACGAAAACAAAATTTCAATTCAACCTATTTATCGTTGCGCATTACATCCATAACTATTGTAGGCTGACTTTTCTTTTGCTTTTATCATAGGGTCAACTTTCAACGGATTATACTGTTGCTATACTGGAGTCAAGTCGATAAAACTACTTTCACATTACTCTAACTACGCTAAACAAATGATATATTCATTTTTTCATCAATAAATTATGGAGTGAATAATGTTTTCAATGATTTTTCAATGAACAGTCATTGAGTAATGCTGCAATATTCATAGACTCCAGAATTTTTTGTTTAATTTTGTTTAATTTTCTGGCCAACAAAAAACAATATTAAGTATTGTAAGCATGATTTTATAGTAAATTTGTATGGAACGCCAATCTTTATCTTCTCTAAACACGGTAATGGTATCGAACATAATTGAAAAATATTTAAAATTTATAAGGTCTGAATGGTTGCTAGAAGATATTTTTTGCCATTAAGAGTTGTCAATCATTCTATTGACATATTATTACACACTTTGTGAACTATTTTTTTACTTTTCGTTTTACCCTTCCCATATAAGTAAAATAACTCATTTCATGCTTCTTAGAGTGACGTTAAAATTTGCTGAGGACACATACCCTAGTATCCCCGTTATCCCTAGTACTCCCCAATATTTATTTACATTGTCTATAGTACTATTTTCAATTGTTTTAAGGTGTGTCTAATCCCAGTGGGACAATATATTTTCTGCTTGTTTGTAAGTATTACCAGCAATGATACTGCAGTAGTATAATGCTGGCTGAGGCATTATTTATTGACACCCTCCCTGTCACCCGTTTATATTATCAAAATAAAAATACAGTAGTTCTGTATAACTTTAATGTAATATTTACCCATTATTCTTTGATCAAAGAAAATTCTATTGGGTTATTCACGTGTTCTATCATTGACAGATTTTGATGTTTCTTCTACAAGAAATGATGTTTCTCCAGGCAAAGACTTCTAATCGTGTTGATAAACGTATCGTATTAGAAATCGAAATCGTTAATCGAAGTCTCCGACCCTAAAGGAGAAAGTCAGATATGAATAGTTCTACGTGAAAAAAAAAGAAAAATTTTCTTTATTGCAGGCAAGTGGTCTGAATAAGTAATCGGTTACAAACTAAAATTCATTAAATATTATATA
>WURS02250390.1:0-19403 GCA_011762765.2 Rhinocypha anisoptera | reverse complement strand
CTCGCCCCCTTTCCCTTCTCATCCCCCCCCTGATCCCCTCACCGCTAGTCTCCCCCTCCCCACCCCCCTCCCCCCGCCCTTCCCCCCCCCCCATCCCTCACACTGTCCCCCCTTACCCTCCCTCCCTCTCTTCGTTTCCTCGCGCCGCGTTCCCCTGCCCCGCCGCCGCCGCCTCCCTGTCCGTCCAAACCACTTTCGCCCCGCCCCCGCCGTATCGATCCCGGAGAGCCCCGGATTTGCGAAGGATTTCCGAGGTGGATGGCTTTACGATGGGAAGGTGCTCGGGATGGAGCAAAGCAAGTAGTATTTGAGGATATATGAAGAAGAAGGGGAGGAGAGTTTTTTAGGGGGGAGTAAAGGGCGGACGATTGAGGTGAGGGGGCACGATGGAGGCGGGGTTGGAATGAGCGCGAAGAGGACCCGGTGGGAAGGCGAGTGCAGAGACAGTGAGAGAGAGAGAGAGAGAAGCGGTATTGCAAAAGTGAGGGAAGTGGGAGAAAGAATGGGTCGGTCGGTCGGTCGTGTGGATTCTCATGGCCCGGGCGAATGGGCTGGTATTAATGGGGAGGAAAATAATAAATTTAACCACTGGGAAATAAAAAAAGCGTAGAAAACAACTGAGAACCGTCATGATATCGGGGAAAAGTGTGCGGGGCTTTTTCATGAAGAGGAAAAAATAAGAGGGAATTAAGACGGCGAGACGCATGAAATTGATTAAAGTTCCTCGATCACAATTCGATTTAAAGAAATGAAAGGTTTGATCGCCCTTACGGTTCAATGTGCAATTTCAGACTGAGGCAACAGTGAAAAGTAAACGGCGGAAAAGAATGTTAGGAATAGAATGTGGCAGTTTCAAGGGCCACTTATGAGTGAATTTCATCAGATTCGGTTGGTTGATCAAAAACTATACATTCTCGGAAACGCTCCAGTAGGTAGTGGTTTAAGCGATTAGAAAGCACAAAAAGGTATTACATAAATTTAATTTACGTGGTTAAACGTTTGATTTATTGCAACGAATTAGTAATGTTGAAAGTTATAAATACGTCGTTTGATCAAATTGAAAAGATTTTTATTTGCCTTTGCTGTTTGCCTTTTTCTAATGCTGTCTTAAGGACGAGGAGCTTTCTAATTATATCAAAATTTGTAGTATTTTATCGACAACATTTGTTCCATTTTCAACAATTTCTTGACTTCATTTAATTCTAGCCTTGTAGAAACTCACGAAAACAATTTATTTTGTTTAAAGACCAAATATTGGGAAGTAAAAATTAAGAATACATTAGACGCCTTTGATTTTTGAACGAAATAACTACAACGAATTTAAATACTAAATGGGTCATCATTAGAAAATAATAAAGTGACCCACCAATTTTGCTCTGATTCAATCCCTATAAATCTGATAGCAAAGGAAAATTCCATTGGGAGCACTCACGTTATCACAGATTTTGGTAAAGCAGAAAGCCAATGCATTAGAGTCATTCATGGTCCTGTGTCAAAATTTCTACCGAATTTTCTATGAAAACGTTTCTTATGAAAATTGTGTATAATTATTTCTAAATTAAATACGTAGAATTTTGATAATCATCTAAAAACTACAATGGTAACAAATCAATAGAATGGGATATTAGGCTTACAAAAGGAGAATAACAAATTTATCGATCACGGCAGTGAATAAAAAGTTCTACAACTCCTTTCTAAGCTACATTTAAAGTAAAACTTGTATTATTCTGTTATATTATTCCATATTAATTACGATTATAATCGGTAGTACATGCTTTGGTCAAGGAAAGAGTACAATTGGGTGAAATGTGATAAGGTTCATTAATGTGTGTCATAACAGATGAAAACCAGTAAAGATATATTTACCAGCCCATGCCAAAAGCCAAATAAATATTCAAAAGGTTACCAGTGCACATATTTACTATAAAATTTACACAAACCAAGCATAGTAACGGGAAAATGGAATATTACTTATGCCTCAAAAAATCACTTATCGATAGGCAAAACTTTGTCTGGTTGAGATACAATATGTATGTAGTATGTTAACCGTCCCTATTGCAAATATTTCTCATCGTCATTGATTCTAAATAATGAATTACAGCTCCGAATATCATGAAATTACCTAAAATCAATGCCAAATGAATTAAAAACTCAAGGAAAAAACTTATCATGGTCATGATTAGAATTGACCGTTTACGCAATCCTGAATTAAACTTTCACGCAGGAAGGATACAACAAGATATTTTCAATTCAAGATTTTGGAAACAAATTGTATTTCTCTGAAATTACTTCTAGAATTTATTGAGTTCTAATTAAATAACTATTTTTAACCTCAAAAATGAGATTTCACCATGGAGCTAAACCTTAAATGTATCAATCTATTTCTTGGGAAATTGGCAAACTATCTTGAAGATCTCAAATGGCTAGAGATCATCCTAGGTAACCTTAGTGCAGGCACTGTTTAAATTCAAATATTGTGACAGGAAAATATTAATATAAAATAAATCTATCTGTTAAACTTCGATTAGAAAGGTCCATCAGGGAATTTACAAGATTGTGGGATGATATCGTATCCATGACACTTATATAAAAAATATCGCTTTAAATATACACCATAATAGAATATTTCATTTTCACAGTATGACATCAAATTTCGTAAATGTCTAATTAAAATAAAAAATCCGTGAATAAGAATGACTATTGATTGACTGATTAATTTTCCTAAAGAAAAATTAGCAACGCATGGGTCCACAACTATCCTGGAGTAAACTTTTAATTCCCTCGAGAAATATTGCAAAATAAACTGCTGGAGTCGCTCGTGATCCCACGGGAAATTCCTTCGATATTGGCATCTGATGAGGATACTTTCATCCATGAAAGGCGAAGGAATTTAGGGTAAAGGCCGTCGAATGATTCCGACCCATAATGCGAAGGCCTGGAGGAGGAACCGCCTTCGGAGAGAGAGAGAGAGCTTTCAGTAGAGAGAGGTAATTTCAAAAGCCATCACGATCGTCCTATAATTGATTAGTTCAGTCGAGGCAACGCGGGAGAAATCAAGAATTCACGTCAGATGCCTACGGTCCTGTCTTTTAGAGTAATCGCTCGCGGGTGGTGTGGAGGAGAGAGTGTTAGAGAGAGATACTGTGTTGAGGATGAAAGTTTCGCAAGGCCCATTCTTACCGGATGGGGAGCAGAAGGTGATTTTGCATCACGTGACCAAGTTACCCCAGTTGGAAAACTCAATCGCCCCAAGCCCGAACGCACTAAAGGAGATTAAACAACTTCTGCCCCGGTGAAATTTAAGCGATGGAATGCTAGCATGTGCTAAGGACGAAATAAACTTTCAGTCATAATCAAAATTGATGTTCGAGGAACAATTTAATTTTTTTATCTCTAAACAAGCACACCACAGCAAAATTAAGTTTCATTCAGATTGGTATTTAGTAGGAAAGGGGAAAATTTCTACTAAGGAAGTGGTTTTTTGTTGAAAGATCTTTAAAAGTAAAATGTTGAGTCATTATAGACCCCTGAATCTAAAATAATAAGCATTCCTCTTTCTCTCCATTATTTAAGTTCTTCATCATGATATTGCCGGTGCACTGATGAAGCTAACAATTTCGCCACTTTTAAAAATCCCTTGTATAAAATTTTAACATTTATCCTATTCATATTTTTTCCTGTGACTAAATTCAAAGTGTTAAGATTTCAGTCTCATCACTAATGTGCTTTCCATTAGAATCTTATTCAAAATAGTATATCTATCTTTCTGTTTGGCATATGTCTTTTTAGCATCCTAAAATTCCAAGTACTTACTCTATATTGTTTGACACTGTGATGATAAAATTCCAATGCCATGCTATAACGATAGATACCAGCGTTATCGAATGTTTGAACTGTGTTAGATATAATGATGGTGGGTGAGAAGTACGAAGTTATTAAGAGGTATTTACTATAGAATTTACTATTTGATGAGTTGAGTGAATGAGTTAAGATGAATGAGTTGATCAGAAACCTACTTTAACCGGTCGATTACCAATTATCATTTATATTCCATTAATATACCAGAATAAACGGTAAAACGTAGGTGTATAAAAGACTATTTCCAGTATATTAGGTTCAGGTATTTTTCCTAGCACTTAAAGGCCAGATAACAAATGACAAATATATCCTATATAAGTTTGTTTACATTAAGCTACTATCGTATATAACTAAATACGACTAGCTATCAACCTGATAGTCAAGGAAATTTGACTTAATTAACAACTAACTAAATATTTTATATGAAAAGATGGCAGGAAAAAGATATTCAGACCTGAAGAATAATTTCCCGTCACGCCCAACACGATCACTTTGGAATCTGTCAAATGCATACGTGAGAACGGGTGAACTTAATGAAACAATATTCTTTTTCTAAACTCATCATAAAACAACTACGTATATTCGCTATTTGATCTTTCACTCTAAGAACCGGTATTTATTTTCCTGCACGTTACTTGGGAGAATTAAAAGCCTTTAAATTTGTCTAGAGTTTTTCGTGAGTAAGATAATAAAATTTTTAGGAAATAATGGCATTTATTTCAGGTATTTTTTAAAAATAAAATGCATGAGATAAACGAAATAAGAAAACTAAAATCCCGAATAAGAAGCTAGAGTTAATTTTCAACTGAAGAGGTTTTTAGCTTCCAAACGTTCTAAGATATCACGTATGTCCGGAATTCAAAATGACAATACCTACAAATGTAGTATATTTTAAGGCAGAAAACATTATTTCGAAAAATCTTACAAATAAGAAAGATGAATGAAATCCAATGGTTCATTCTAACATAATCCTTACTAAATTACTTATAATTATTACTCAATTAAATTACATTTTCAATTAATGAAGTTTTAGGGCTTGACATGGAGAAACTTTAACAAAATGAATATTAAAATGAGAAAATTTCCACAAATTAAATATTAGAGTGATAGTTTTTATAAATAACTGTTATATTTCCACAAAATATATATAACAGTTATTTAAAAAACCATCACTCTATCATGGATTTCCACCAAGTGACGGCCTCCACAGTGAAATTAAATATTTACCTATTATAGATATTCGTTCCAGAATTCAATGTTACAACATCATCATATCGCCCATAGTTTCAGTCATCATACTGTCACATCTCATGTCATCATAGTGTCCCAGGTTTCAATGCTAAAACATCATCATCCGGCCGGTATGATGATATTGTAACATATATCCCTGGGTCGAGATTTATTTAGTGGAGAACTGCACATTTTAATATTCATTATAAATCACGTTTTCATATTAAAGTAAAAAATACTCTGTCTCAAAATACAATTTGTTGCGGTAATCCAAGCTAAACATTTATGAAGCAATAATAAATAAATGGGTATTCCATTAAGCTTTTATGAGCTTTTATCACTCCTAAGAGGTCCTTTTATAGCCGGGTATTTGTAATGGCCTAGGGTCAAAGACAAACACCGATAAAAATTAGAAGCAATAAAGACATCACCAAAGACCAGATGCTGATGTGATGTACTGTAGGAACTAAATGCGTTGAGTCAAAGGTCATACACGAACTATAACCTTTCAATAGTTAAGGTTTCAATAGTTATATTACTATTATCTGTACTCAAGCAATCAATCCTTGATAATGCGAAACATGGAAAGAAGTCTTCTGAAGTGATCCAATGAAACCAATTTTTTAAGAAAATAAAAGATTTGTTGCAAAAATGAATACTTAATATCACCTATAAGAGCTTGCAGAGTTGCTAAAATTATTCGGTAGTTGCCGGCCGGGTTAGCCTGGGGGTAGCGCGCTCGCCGGCTAACCCAAAGGCTCCGGGTTTGAGCCTTTCCTAGGGCACGGGTGTTGTGTTTGTCGAAAAGGATTTTTCTGTGATTTGAAGAGGTTAGAAATGACCACAGCCGAGGACGCACCCTATAAACTAAAATACTACTACAACTTATTCACAGTACCAATATCAACATGAATGTTTTCATGCGGCAGACACTTTTACATCGGTTTACCCGCCAAAAACATATACTAAAGCACAAATGATGGCCTATTAATAATAATATACCGATGTCATATTTTAATGATGATGAATGAAAATCTGCCCGTTAAGGTAGGTATCACGACCCTCAAAACCTATTGCCTCTCTTGAGTACCCCCTCCACCCACCTTTCATGTCTTTTTTGGATTTCTTGTAGCAAACGCCTCTCCTCCCCTACCATTCTCAAAACTTCTTAATTCGTTTTTCTCTCCGTCGACCTCACTTTATCCATCCGTCCATCCATCCACTTCATCCACTATGCTCATCACTCTTCCCCTTGAACCAGGTTTCGGAGCCACATAATGCTGCATGCTCCATACTAGAATTGACAGTAATCTTTTCTTCAATTCCTTATTTAGAGTCCCTCTCATCAACTCCTTCCTTTTCGCAGAGGCCTCTTTTACTAATGCAATTATTCGTCTATTTTCCATGCCGTTGCGTCCACTTTCGCAATGCTGCTTCCCAAATAAGTAAACTTTTCCACCTGTTCTATTTTATTTCCTTCTAACATGACATTTTTCCCAGATTTCTTTCTTCTCGAAAATCTCATTACTTTCGTTTTATTTCTATTCATTTTCATTCCTAACTTCTGACACTTTTCTTGTAAAGCATTCAACAAGGTCTGCAGTTCTTTGGCTGAATTAGTTACTAGGGCTCGGTCGTCAGAAAATCTGACTGATTTAATGAGTTCCCCAACAAGTTTTACTCCTGACTCAAGCGTTTTCCATGCATCTTTAACCATTTACTCCGAGTGCATATTTTATTATATTTTGTGAATCTTAATGCTAACAAATAAACTTACAAGATAATTAGTCTTCTACTTTTACTTTATTTTCCCACTTTTGCATTAAATAAGGAACTGCAGGCTAGATATTGATTTAACTAGCTGTGTCTTTGAAACCATAAGTCCGCCACCAAGAAGGATTGGTTGACTAAATGAACACCTGCTTATTTAGATTATATAGACGTGTCCACTATTGAGGAATCAATAAAAATAATACAATAATTTATTTGCCCATTGTTTACATACGCATGTTCACGCGCCTATGAATAGTATAGATATTAAAACAAAAGGTCAATTCCCACCTTGGGTAACAAAGAAAAGAAAATAATTTCGCTTCTTCTTCAGATTTCGTTTCATAACTATGAGTAACATCTTTAAAGTATCAATACAGTATTTCGGTCAGGTGATAATTTTCCAATTTCATAAAAAAAATTAGGCCTGATGTTTATGTACAGATCATGGTAGCGCAATGGGTAGCGTACTTGACTACTGAACCAGGTTCAAATCCTTATGAAAACGCTGAACACCTCCTGCTAAACCTAAACTGAGTGATTTTATGGGTTACCAGGTCTCCTTGGGTCTACGGGTCGTTCAGGGGAGGGAACAGACTGCTCTACTATGATGTGTGAATTTTCACACGCCGCTGGGTTTAGTGCATCAGACCTGATGATGATGTAGTAACATTGAAACCCAGGCGTGGCAATACAAATTAGTTTTGTAGAAAATTGCACGTCTTTAAATTCATAATGATGAAATTCCACCAAATCTCGCCTGATACTTAACTCTTTGTAGGTTAAGGTAACTAGGCTTACCCAGACTAGTATCCGAAGGGGTGAATCGAGGGGTGAAATTTAAAAAATATAAATAGTGTTTTTGAATAGTGCAATCAATAGGGTGATATACAGACAAACTACAATGTTTTTATTTTCTGTTTGTTTCGCTTCCCTCGGGCTGTATGCTACACCCCGACAATGGCAGCAGACGGAAAGGGCGGGGTTTTTGGACCCGGCACCCACATTAAAAAATCCTGCGCACGTTTATGATCTAGGTTAAATTTTACACACGTATTATGTTCCATGAGAACGAATCCCAGAGTGGAGAAAGAACGGATGTTTTCCCGGCGTATTGAGTTGGTGAAGGCTATTCGGGTTCTCCACCGGGTCACTCTCCGCATTTCTGCCGACGTTTCGATGGCCGAGTCGTCCATCGTCCTCGGGGTGTGAAAGGTGTGGAAAGGAAAGTGTGTGTGACACCCTGAGGACGATGAACGACTCGTCCATAGAAACGTCGGCAGAAATGTAGAGATTGGCCCGGTGGAGAACCTGAATAGCCTCCACGAATCCCAGAGTATTTTCATCCAAAGTAGTTCAAAACCTTGAAAGTGTTACGAATATTAAACTGAGAATTTATAGGGAGAAGAACGATTCGGAAAGCTGTAACGCATTCGGGATTCCAAAGCACTGAGGCGTGACACTTATTTCACTTCATCAACCGCTGCTTCAGATCCTTGTACTCTCCACGAGCACTTTCGACGAAATGGCTCTCCTTTCCTCCCTCTTCTAGTCCATCCAACATTCTTCATCCCAACACGGTCTTCAAGAAGCTACAAGCGGCCCCTCAAACCACTTCTCCCTCTCAAGGATCCCCGCCAACAACTTTCTCTCTTCTCCAATGACAGCACACACTCCTTCGTTTATCTTCCTCTCAGTCCAGCTTATTTGTTTCTCCCAGGTTCCGACGACAACATCGGAAAACCTTCAATCTACACTCATCCCCTTCCTTAAACCACTAGAAGTGTTTGCACATGGATAGAAGGCCTTCACAAAGCCCTTCTTCATTCGTGGATGCATGGCGCAAATGGCAGTTCCCATACGGAAGATCAAATGTCATTTCATTATAGAGCTAATGGCCAATAGAGCTAAAGAGAAGAATATTTTATTATCCTCAAAATATTCTACTAAACTCTGTGATTCCTTTCACCAATATGAATTTTTTATTAAGAAAATAAAAACTGAGAATTAAAATTATTAAAAAATAAATGGATCGTAAGTTTACGCACATGTTTTTAAAAAATGAAACGTATTTTAAAGAAAAAAATTACATCATCTTTCCGTCGTCTCATTCTATTTCTGGAAAATGTACTACTGTAGAAATATTTGAGTAGGTCAATCATATATGTACACACAAATATAAATAATTCAAAATCATAACAAATCGTAATATAACAGGAGGAATGGCATTAGAATCTGTGATACGAGTACGCAATTCGGTTTAAAGAGTATTACAATAATCATCAGCTTTTTCCTTTAAAAATGAGAATTTCACGAAAAGGGTTCCCATCACAAACAGCAATAGAAAAAGTGGGACCTCAGTCATATGTGTTGAATTGAATCTTAGCTAAATACTTCAAATGTCATTTGAATTATATTTACTAATTACCAATGATTTTTACTAATAATTTCACATGCTAATGTTATTTTACAGAGAGATATCCATTTTTATTTCATTAGATAAATTTTGCATAAATTTTTTTTACTTAACCATACTTAAACTTTGTAAACTCATAAAATATTCCTATTATATTTTTATATTCGTGCTAGCGCTCCTGCAAGAATTTCATTCATTACGTTCAAGAATAGTAATATATTCTAAAACTAAATTTCTACCCAAAAAATAAGGTAAATCTTTTAAAAGATTCGACGACTGGGGCTAATGGAAAACCCATTATAGAATAAATTTAAGTGAATTTTTAGCGATGTGCTCTATAATGTGAAGTTATCGTTATTTCCCTAGTGATACGACGAAGGAAATCAAGATAAATGATTTAGATTTCTCATGGGACAAACTGAATTACGTGTAGCTTGAGGGAGAGATGTAGGCGAGCTGTTTCCCAACGAGTAATATGTGATGGAACCCTCTTGAGTGCGATTCCAGATTTTCAGTTCGTGAGGGATACCATGCGTCAAAACATGGAAGAAGTTAATTTTACGCCAAAGGAATATCATCTGGGTAGACATCAACATAAGTACTGTAACTCCAATGCATTACTTAACATCTAATGCTTCCTCGTACTGGAGAGGTCGCAAATGCATTAAGTCTTTGGAAGACGTTATAAGACACAGAAGCCCCTTGTATCTGGTGCACACCGCATGACCTACATCGCCAATTGCAATTTTTACGCTTGAATACCAAACACTTATGCAATGCTAGTGCAGTTTCAATCCATAATACTGTTAAAATGGTTCCGTAGTCAAATCAAACCGAACAAATCTCTGATTCGGAATCCACAGATAGAGTTTTGCACGCTGAGCGAATATGAAACACGGTGCTTCACCGGTTTCTCCACTAACAGCACTTCGTACTGCATTAATACACGGTTATCTGAAAATTATCCCAAATTCCATTAACACCATCCATAAAAGTTGTAGAAAACGTATGAATTATGTTTCAATCTTTTTTATTTCACTTCATTCACCAGGAATGTGTGGAAAATGTTCACGTAAAAATGAAGGCGCGATTCGTTTCAATTATCCCGCCCGAATAGAGTTGATGAAGCCGGTGGATCTCTTATCACTGCAATCTCATTGTGTAGCGGATATAATGTATGCGTTACTAACAAGACAGAGAAACAAGAGTGCAAGAGACATCTGAGAGAAGAAGGAAGAGAGAACATTTAAGACTTGGGTGAAAAGCTTCTTTCTTTGTTCCAATTTTATTACAGTCACAAGATGTTAAATAACCCTAATTAGTATTAATATAATCTTCTTTCCTTATTGCATAGCCCAAAATGAACCTCCACCTTTTCGATGAACACATCCCGGACTTGAATTCCCTCTATTAAATTAGGAGGCGCTATAGTGGAACTAATGCAGATGGGTGCATCCCAACTATGTTTCAGGTTCCTAACTGAAATTTTCAGTACATCCTACACCGGTAGTTGGTACAATACGACATTAAATTAAGGCAGAAAATGAAAGAAAATGTCTTCATAAATAACTATTATAGTACAGAAATATATTGCCTAATTAGATTATAGTATATTTCTCTGGGAATTTCATTAATATTTATTATTGAAATTTAAATTTTGAAAAATAATAATGTTCATCGAGGTGACTTACATGTGACATAATACACTAAATTAAAAAACCCATTCCCATCAGTAATTCGTTCTTTCATAATCCAATCATGTATGCCTTTCTGTCAGGGAGGTTGTCCCTCTGTTACTTATTTCCTAGCTTCCCTTTAGTAAATCCAAGTGATTTCACTTCTGCTACTGACTAAAGAAATTGGGAAAAGACTATCTTCCATAATTTCTTTATAACTTATCATAAACAAAAAATCCACAGGAGTATTAAAGCACTCCTCAGTATGAATCACTCGGTATTATTATTTGAGGTTAGGGAAAAATATTTTGTAATTCACTGAAACCAATACAGAATAAATATTTTTAATGATATATTATTCCGAAATCGGGATTGCTTAATCAATTAAGTAACTCTCTACTAACCTACTAAAATATTTAAAAAATGAAAATGAATTGCAGACATTTCGCCAATGAACTGTGGCATTATACATAATTTTAATATTCGTATTGCTTAGATGAAATAAAATTTGTCTGGGGTTTTCATAAAATAAACTGAGTCTAAAAACTAACCAGAGTCAACTTTCATTAAATATTTCCGCACGCTGAAGTTGTATCTAGATTCACGTAGTCTTGTCGGGGTTTCCACTGGCTTATGGTATCCATTCTGGCGGACGTTTAAACCCTAGACTCAAGTGTTATCTTTAGGGTTGGTGAGTGTCTCATCGATACTGAAGATGAAGAACTAGTCGAGTGCCGATACGTTGGTAAGAATGGACCTGGGGGCATACCCGAGGTGTCGACGTCAATTTGAGTACAGTGATTAAATAGGTTTTGAAAAGCAAAACCGAGTAATGCTACCTGGATCATCAAGTGACAAGTGGTCTCAAAAAACTTATAAAATTGTCAAACAAAAAAAGAAAAGGACTGTTGTGTGTGTAGTGTAAGAGGGAAAACGGGAATAGAACAAAGAAAAAGGTCCAGAACTGTGTGCAGAAAATGCAAAAAAGGCCTTCATGGTAAATGCTTCCATAAGCATGAGTGGGTCAGATGATGAGACCATGAGTGTAGAGTCAGATAAAATGTTTTATATCTCTGGAAAAAAAAGATTAACCACTAAAAAAATTTTTCCACGAGTGAGAAAACTGAACAGTATAAAAAATTAATACTATTTCATTCCATGTAAATAATATTCTATAAATCATAATATGAAATAAACAGAGGACTTTGAGTCTTTAGATATATAATAATTATTTGTTATTATTTTTCTTTATGAAAATTAACCCCCATAAAAAATCTATGATTCTAAGATCTAAATATATCTTTAGCATTGGGATAAAATATAGGTGTATTAAATAAAATAAAGTAGTTGAAATAATTTAAAATCTGAAATCTTGCAAATTCCGGAAAATAGCCTTGGCAGTCTTCGCACATCTTACCCGAAATGGGCTGGCAGTAAAAGTTTTAAGTACTTGTGACTCATCCTAACTGAAAATAAAGCCATACTTGAAATTTTAACCCAAAATTTATGAAAGATTAATGCTCGGCCATTACCGGTGACTCACGGAGGCCTTTGGCGACCTACTTTCATAAAATATTACATTTTTCCGTCTCCTTAACTAAGCGGACCGAATCCGTCGGACAAGAGAAAAGTATTAGAACTCCGTTAATCCGTTCTCGTGGTCGTCGCCGGGAAGCAGCTGACGATAATATGCAGCGTCGAACGATATCCTCCATCCCAAAGTCCGAGACGGCAGACGAAAAGTCAAGAGGCGTCACATGGCGTCGGGGCATTGTGGCTTGCGGTCATTCGGCTCGACCTCCGTGACTCCTGGCCTGTCCGCTCGATTACGTTGAAAGGACATGCCCTCCCGTGCAACATCGGATGCTCCACGTCTGATGTTTCAAGTCCAGGGAATATTCGAGGCGGAATTTCAATCCGAATTCGTGACCTTCGTGTCAGGGCCATCAAGGCACACGACGCAGCAGACTGCAGCGCTAGGCATACATGGAGCATGGTAACACGGGGCGGCGGGACTCCCGTTGTTACAACTATTTTCTCCGAGACGACAACGACTAGAGACTCTCGTGTGACGTTACATCCGCCTCGCCGACAATATATGTCGGATGGCATGGTGCTTCAATTGACGTACAGTGGAGATGGAGACAAATTGGGTTCTCAGCCCGAGGTTAGAAGAAGAACACACCTGAAAACCCCATCCAAAAACGCTTTGGTTTTATTAATTTCCGCATTCGTTATACCCTTAAGGGCTTTAAAACACTCAAAAGTAGAGTAACGGGTAGTTTTATAACACCATTTTAACTTTTTGACGGCTTGACGTTAAAGTTTCCTAGGCGTTGTTAATTTTAACGCACTGAGCAAGTTAATTTCACGTTATGAGCCACAAAACGCTTTCCTGACCTAAATTCTTTCAATAACGAGTTTGAGTGTGAGCGGCAGGTAAAATATGGGAAAATTAGTGTAAAATTGTGGACGAAAGAAACATTTAAACTCGCGATAAAAAGATACATGAAATATATATATATATAACATTTTTTCGCTGTGCAATAAACAAAGCCACCCGCGAATCGACAACTCTGCCATAACTAACTTGAGATAAAACGAGTCATTTATTTTTCGCTTATTACTCCGACATTATTTACCTTGGAGTGAATTTGAGTTCTCTAACTTAAAACCTCAAGGACACCTAATCGAAGTTAAGGTATAGATTTCTGTATTTCATATATTTAAAGGCAAACGAAACTAATAAAACATATTTTGGAGGCTCAGAAGAGCCTGACTTTAATTCTACCTTTCCCTATCCTACCCATGTATACACTCTCTTCAGGTTTGAAGATCCTGATAGCTAAACCAGACTGGAAAGCAACACCTTGGAATAAAGTAAAAAGACTTCACTTTTACCATAGTTGCTACATATAAGTTAGCCAAATTCTGAATGATCCAATACCATATAAAATATTTAATTATTGGAAAGTAACAGATTCGTATCAAATTTCGATTTAAAGAATTCCTAAGAAAATAATTGTCAGCCCTGATGTAAACGACATATTCTATTTTAGAGACAAAAGTAAAAAATCCATTATCAAGTCCACTATCAAATCCATCGATATAGAGAACTGATATCGAACATCTGTTTCAAAGTGGAAACGTTGACGTTTTAATCGGCATGGAAAGTTGGCTGGCTAACAACATCAATGACAGAGAAATTTTTCCCAGAAATTTTACAATTTACCGTAAGGAAGGGAATTATAAAAAGGTAGGTGTAATATTTATCGCCGTTAAAAGCACCCTCGAGAGCAGACCGCACGTTTTCGAGGTGTCTGGGAGTTTGTCTGCTCGAAAAATCACTAGTTGTAGCGTACCGTACTTTTTACAAGCAGCCCCAATTCGACAAGCGACCCTCCGAGATCTTGACGCCCAAATGAATCACTCCCGCCGTAGATGCAATCAAAGTATTACTATAGTGGGCGGGTTGTTAAAATCTTCCTACTTTGGACTTAAAACCTCCCTAATGTCAAGTGGGACAATCAGTGCGTGAAAACGACGACCAGGGACCACGATATCTTTAAACTATTGGTTAATTCACAAAATGACTTTCTTAGCAAGCCGTTTGTCCGAGGAGAAATCATATTAGACTTGCTTCTCACGAATACAGCGTGTGTTAAGTGTAACTGTTGACTGTGACCTGAGTTAACACAAGGCTGTATAGGTAGGCCTTGATATCAAACTAAAAAAGCATATCAGACTCAAACGTAAAGTATTTGACAACCCAACATGATATCAAATTTGAATTAAATAATCTTCCACGCGTCCTGTTTTCACCCCGCATGTGCATAATTAAAACTCAAAGGAACTTCAAGAAGAGGTTACATACCTCCAACTACGTACCAAGATAGTATAACAGTGGAGTGAGGAAATAGCTTAGGAAACAGAGAATCCTACATTCACAAGTAGCTCTAGAACAATGAGAATTAACTACAAATTTACAATTATTACAAAAATCAAACCAAAATATAATTAAGTAAGGCAACACGTGAATTCAAAAGCAAAATTTTGTCCGAAGATTTAGGAAAAGACCCTAAAGATTTTTGATCATAGGTTAGGAAGATACAGGGAAACTAACAAACTGTAAGTTCCCGGAGGGATTACGATAGCAGCGAGGGAAGGGTCAATGGTCTGAATATTTTCTTCCAGGCAGTGTTTACGAGAGATAGAGAGGGAGAATAGCATTCAAAAATTGCCCGGAATGCAGAAAATCCTTTCACAGTGCCTAATTTATATTTATATGAATGTGGGATTACAAAATAGCTTGGAAATGTAAGTACCAATAACACTGAGGAACAGAGAACATACCATCAAAAGTAATGAAGAAATTTAACGTCGAAAAATACTTTTTAGAAAATCCCTTGAGAAAGGCAGAGCTCCGGAAGAGCAGGAACTCAAAAAGTGCGGAAAAAAATCACACGTATTTTTAAGAGCGGCCTACAAATGTCTTACATGTAAGTTAATGGAACACATCGTAATAAGTTAGGAAATAAGAATTTGGAAAGAATTCCTGAATGGTGAAACGAATGGCAAATATAGCCTAATTTTAATAAATTTTCAAGTCATTCGATTTTTCATGGGAAAGGTCCCATGTGGTAAACACATATCAACAATGAGTCAACGAATAAAATGCATAGACCAATACACGTAAAATGAAAAAAATTGACAAAAGTGCTCGATTCGGTCAAGTAGCTTGGGGGTTACAATTGCTTATATCCTGTCATGGCCTCCCCAACCCCTTCCCCCCCCCAAATTTGTGGACAGGAAAATAAATTGAGTTTCATCGGATGCATTGTTGCCAGGAGTGATTTAAAGGTTAAATAGCGTTGCCATCAATCTCTCTCGTGAGATCTCATTCGGAATACGAATGCAGTGAACGGGATCGATCTGAAAAAAACTCCATTCATGAAATCGAGAATGTCCAACGGAAGGCAGAACGATTTGTTAAAACTTGCTACGATAAGACCAAAAGCGTTTCAGCGATGGCTACGGGACTCAGTTGGGAGTCATTGAAAAGTCATCAGCTCTTTCGGGAGTCATTAAAGCGGAATAACATTAAACTGTTGATTAAAATGACTTTTTAAAAAAACATGGAGCCACTAAATTTGATTGTGAAAATCGGTTTATTCGAGTCACCCCAAAATATCGAGGGTGGTCCGATCACATTCAGAAAGTAGGACAGAGTCACAAATTCCCAAATATCAGATTTAGGAATTATTTATTTCCGCATACCCTACGTGAAAGCAACCTCTCGAAGATAGATTATACTATCACATAAAGTTTTTGGCGGATTAACGTTGCAGCATGGTGTACTCATCCCCTGCCACATACCGTCGGGTGGTTCGCTGGGCATACATGTAGATGTAGATGGTTTTGCAAAATGAATGATTATTTGTTTATAATTACCTATCGTTGAAGTGCGTTTGTGTACTGGAAAGAGAGGCAGTGGACGGGCTGGAGGCAGGAGTGAAAGTTTGTGAGCAGAGTTTTCGGATAATCAAGATCTGCTTAGTGACTCAGGCAAAGACCTACACTACCTGAGGAAGGCATTATAAGTGCAGTACAGGAATGAAAATAGATCAAAAAGGTAGGAAATTTTAATGATAAGAGATGGCGATTTTCAACTGTTAAAAAGGTACTTTATTTTGACCGGTTTCGATGTCGCTTCATCTATATCAGGTCTGATGATGATCGAATTCCAGCGCATCTCAAGCCCGAAACAACGCATTTCGTTGGCAGATAATTTTTTCGTCGAAAAACAAAACACCTCAGTCAATTGTCAAATTAGGAGTGCATAAATATGCAGTATATATGTGTAGTATGTATGTACTGCATAGATATTCAGTGTATTCGGTGTGTCTACCTCAGGTGTATGGGCAGTATTCTGAACCAAAATTGACAACAGGGTATAAAAAAGAACAAGAAGAAGGAGAATTTGATAAGAAAAGGAGGAGACGATGGTTTTGAGGCACTCTAGGTAATAAAAAATAATTGCCAGCAATTTCGATAGGGACGTGAGGGAAAATCTATTGAAACGCTAAACGTGGACCTTATCATTATATTGCGCAGAAAACGTCTTTCAGGAAAGAAGATGGATGTAGATTGCAAACCTTTAAGATGTTGTGATGCAGGTTGGAAAATGGACGAAAAGGAAGGCAAATGAAGAAAAGTACGGAATGAAGTTAGAGAATGGCATAAAGGTTTTATGAGAAATAAGATAAGGCCGGGAAAATTGTATGAGAAAAATACTTAGAGGAAGTGTGATATTGAAGAGCGTTTTGTAAGGTTGAAAGTTTTGAAGGCGATGGAGAGGGAGGTAAACGCTTTATGTGGCATGAAGGGAATCAGAAAATACGTGGAACTTAGAGCTCATGGAAGTAATTCTTATGGGCGCTACGACTTATGAGGCTATTTCGCTTTAAAACTAGGTATTATTAATTTAACGCAAAATTTAAAAAGTAGGTATTTTCAGTAAAAAAGTGTTCTCGGAAGATATGTCATACTATTAATTATTAAGGTCCAGCAGAAGCAGCTTTAAACAACCTTGTCATAAAACCTTCGATAATATTAGTAGTCGAATATAGTACTTATATCGTACATATAACACACAACAGGGGAGCGAAAAAAATAAGAAATTGAATTTCAGAAACGCACAGTGTGTCTTACTTAATTCGGCTGAAGACTGAAATTAGAGCAATGCTTAAGAAGAAATTCCAGCTAATAACTAAAACAGGCAGTGACTGATAAACTCAGGATTGCAAATGCAGTCCCTAAATTAAGATAATGCATTATGTAGACCCTGTTTCTTGTATTTTAGTAATTACTAAGTTGGGTATTAATGTGAGTTGGCTGCGGTACATCTCTGAGTTATGGGAAAACGGATTTCAAAAGATTCCGTAGAAAAAGGAGTTATGTCAACCAAAGAGTTTATGATACATAATTTAGTGAAAGTTGAGTGGTTCGATTATTTAGAAAACAATATAATTACGTAGCAATAAAGGAATTAAACATGAGGTAAGAGAAAAGAAATGCTATTACAGAAAAGCTCTTTTTCTACGTTGAAGGGATTTGAAAGTAAAGATAATTACCATGAGTGGAAACGTAAATAAAAATAAGAGGAAACATTGGAGTATAGGACAACATATTCCTAACAATTAATGTTTAAGACAAAAGACAGAAGTTTTAAATATTTTAGATGATTCAATGAGGACAGGAAAAATGATTTTGACACAGGTTGGGCTAATGGAATATTAATAAATTTTAGAGGAAAATTCGAGAATATACGTATAAGTAGTGAACGAATTGGTTTTTGTAATTTTATCTAAAAAAAAGTCTCAAATATGAATGTATACATATATATATATCCAAACACATACTTATAAGTATGTACCAGAGAGACTATTAAATTAGAATGAAGAGTAGAGAATAGGATAAGACTGAGAAAAGGGAAGAAAATAGTTATTTAATTAAGAACGAACGCAGGAGATTGAAGTAGTGTTTAAGGGGTAAATTTATGCGAAATATCATAACTTAGTGATTGAACTACACATTAGCGTTTTCTATTTTTTCTGTTTCTCTTTTTTTAGTTTTTTCTAAGCCATTTTATTTCATAATGATTTGGTGCCACATATTTGCACCTGAAATCGTCATTTAAGACGTTAAATCTTTAGGGTATAAAATGCATTCTCATCACATGACCAGAGTTGTAAGAATCCGACTGTGAGAAATAGATATCATAGATCATCATTAACACGTAATAACACTATTCAGCCTGGGAGTCAATTGACCAGATGGAAAGGAAAAAGTTATCTTATACCTTAATTAAGCTTACAATTCGTTATGGAGATTATGGAGATGACTATTTTTAAAAACTTAAATCAAAATTTAAAAATCTGGAGAAAGATTACATAGGAATAGAAAGCAACTATTATTGTGATTTTTTTCTTGTATAAAAGCTAAGGATATTCATGCAAACTTAAATGGACCTGAATGGAAATATTGTCCGCTCTCATATATAAAGTGGCAAATTTCCTCTACCCTTTTTCTTAGAGAAATATTTTTTATGACAAAATGGAGGATATTCTATTCGAAAATGTAATATCCGCCAGAGAGTTACGGCAAAACTCTGCTTAGCATGTTTATGCAAATGAATTACTTTTCCGAAACAAATGTCCTATTTTAAAATCTCTCCACCTCCCTTAATTCCCCTCTCACAACATTCCCGTTTTATTCCAGCGACATGATTAACGACGCCATCTGTCCTTCTGCTTCGTGTCCCACGCATCTCAGAAACCCCTCTCCCCGTGGGCGGGGGGGGGGGGGGGGAGGGGGAAGTGGGGGTAACCGCGGCCGCCCGGGGGGGAAAGTATAAAATACTCCCCCCCTTCTCCGCCCCCCGGCGAGAAAAG